>NQII01001452.1:0-14670 GCA_002778355.1 Clitarchus hookeri
TACAATCTAAATTTATTAGCTAATAGATAAACAGCATCATTGTTTTATTTGTTATATCTTTATAATAGATCTTACAAAATTATTAAGATTTTTAAAAAAATTAAAAAAATACAAATTTTTTTGTTTTTATAAAAAAATACTTTATTTTCAAAAACTACCTCACCTTAGTTTTTTGTTTATCTACTTTGTCTATTTTCAATTTTATAATTTTATTTATGATATATAT
This sequence comes from Clitarchus hookeri, assembly GCA_002778355.1. Lineage (NCBI taxonomy): Eukaryota > Metazoa > Arthropoda > Insecta > Phasmatodea > Phasmatidae > Clitarchus > Clitarchus hookeri. The sequence continues at coordinate 227 of NQII01001452.1, forward strand.
AATAAATGGTATTAAATAAAATTGAAAGTTTTTCTAGACAAATAATTTTCCCAACTAATCAAACTAAAGGAAGCTTAAATATTTATAATTCTAAGATGGAACTTGATATAGATGNCAAATAATTTTCCCAACTAATCAAACTAAAGGAAGCTTAAATATTTATAATTCTAAGATGGAACTTGATATAGATGAGGTGATGGATTTTCGTTTCCTAATGATGCTTATGTTTATGAATAACATAAAATAACGAACAGAGATTCAAGTAAACAATTAAGGTCCCGAAGATGATATAGATGTAACTTATAATTTTTCTATTTTAATGATCTAAAATGGTTGTTTCTAAAAAATGGAATAGTTATAAAAGTTGTAGAAAATCCAGGAATCACTTCAACTATTAAACATGATGTATTATAAAGTTCAGGAGAAGTTTATTTATAAATTGCTGAAATTAATTACAGTGGTTGATAAATATAAAATATTTAAACAAAATAATGTTAAAAATAAAACAAATTAAGTTTTTCATCATGTAAGATAGTTGTTTAGTTTTTANAAATATTTAAACAAAATAATGTTAAAAATAAAACAAATTAAGTTTTTCATCATGTAAGATAGTTGTTTAGTTTTTAAAAAAAGATTATTGTCCAGTTATTTGAAAAGGAAGATATAAAATTACTTTTATATAAATAGTAGAGATAATAATTCTTTATTCGTTTATCCAACAGAGGATCAAATAATTGGAACAAAAGCAAAAGTAGCTGCTGATCCAAGATAAAATTTTATTAAATCTTAAGAAATGTTATAGCCAATAGTATAATACCAATCAAGTACAGCCTTAAGATAAAATTTTTAATCAGCTAAAATTTATTTTATATTTAATAATTGGTAGTTTTTAGAAAAAATGTTCTGACTGAAAAAAACTAATTTTGAGTTTAATATAAAAAATCGATTTACTAATTTACAATATGATACGCCAGATTATGTTCAATTGGTATTCAAACTCACAGAAAAATAGACCTGCACAATGTGTTCGTGCTTATATGTTTGATCGTTGTGATGTATAAAACATTCGGTAATTAATGGAATAGTAAAAGCTTTCTAAAAAAAATTTTTAACTGAAATTTTAATGATTTTATTATGAAGTTGTATTTAGCCTATAATGATTTTCGAACTAATAGTTTAGAAAATGGTTGTATACAAAATAATGATTTATTTAATGAACCAATTTAAAATACAGATGTTTATTATTCATTTTCCAACCAAACGTTATTACTTGTGTATATATAGACAATCTTCTCTTTGAACTATTAAAACTAATATACAAATTTCAGATAATTTTAATAAACAAGTGCTTTAAAACAGAATTTGTAATATTATTTTAATAAGTCAAAAGAATAAAAATTATATGATAAAAAATATGACTACTGAAGGATTTTAATTTTTCTGTATAAATAGAAAAAATTGTTTTATAGAGTGTATTGGTAGTTTATACAAATTTTAGCTATATTTATAAATTATTCATTAATAAAAACATCTAAAATTAATGATATATTTTTTAATATTTTTATAGTCTAGGTAATTACTAAAATTTTTACCATATACATTAATAACTTATTTTAAGTTTATTGGTTTTATTATACACTTTTACAACACCGGACATACTGACAAGGGTGTGAAACGAGTTTGATTATCGCGTAGATGTCGTTCGGGCCTTTCCTGGTGGTCACATTGAACATTTATGAAGATATTGTAAACAGACTTCACGGTCCCACGGTTCATTTGATTGGTCAACCAAGGTTGTAGGTTGTTTGGTTTGGATATTGTAGACCTTCAAAGTTGGGGTATTCTTTTATACTCATTCTAAATATACATATATATGTAAAATTTTATAATTAGTTACCTTAATATTTATAATTTTTTAATCTTTAATTTTTTAATACGTTTTTATTTTTATGTTTTTATTTTCTTGATGTTTTGTCTCAAATATAAAGGATTTGGGACATAATCTAATTTCTTAATATATTATTTTAATTTCTGATACCTTTAGTTTCTTGATATTTTGTTAGGATTCTAAGTTTCTAAGTGAGCCAGGATCCGCATTTACTATCTACTAGTGCAACTTTTCCTTTTGCTTAGTTTTTGCAGAACTAGCTGTCAAAGTTGCAGTTTTTGTGTTTCTGTGATTTACAAAATAAGAGAAACTAACACTCTTATTAAATAAAAATAATAAATACAAAAAAGTATTAGCTTAACTAGAATTTAAAGAAGTCATTGGTAGGCTTGATACTTAAAATATTGCACAGCTTATTGCATGTTTAATTATGCTCATTTTATGTGATATTTACACATAAGGAAACTTGGAAGAATTTTTTCTACTTTAAATTTCAGACATGTCTTGAAGTACCAATGACAAATAATTTTTAAATTACAATTTTTTTCTTCCCTAAATTATTTTTATGTTGCGAAAACATCTAAATGGTAAATTTTGTAACTGATAATGCAAAAACTATGCACTGAAAAATGTTTTATAGAATGAAATTTCCCTTACAGTAACCATAAAATGATGAGTGTTTTACTCTACTAGTCCAGGTTCAGTTCCGTGTCCCATTTGTTTGTGTGCTTTTGTAGTCCGCGGTACTTATCAAAATGCATCGTGTTTTATTGTTGTTAGTCACTATATTAAGTAACGTAATTCTTTTAAAAAATTATTTTATTTTTAACCTGTCACACTAAGAAAGAACAATTTTTTTTTTACAAGAATTTGGGACTGCAACACTGTAATTGCTAAAACTCCTGGAAGTGTCAGATGACAGTCCAAAAAATGTTATCTTTGTGGTATTTTAAGCATCATTAACTTCTGTTTCCTGAATACAATTATTTTGCTTCAAACTAGGAATCTCTAAATATAAACAATGAATTAGCGACAACGTTATTTTCAGTTTTTTTGGTAATCATCAGACAATTGCCTACCTGGCGCTTTAACTGAATTGCAGTAGGATGTTTTTTTGTACGAAACTATTTAACGTGTCCCCGATACGTTTACTTACGAAAAGAAAACATACCCGAGACGAAGACGTAATGGTACTTTCAACATGTGACGCATGCTACAAATATTATTTTGGGGCCCTCGCACATCGTTAAAAATTGCTTTATTAGACCGCTACATCTTAAAACATACTTCCCGTACAGTAGCGAAATTACCGCTATGAACTCTACTAAAGAACTTTACACGTATAAAATTATAGGGTCACCGCTTGAAGTCCCATAGGTACAGGAAGCACGACGAAAACACTTCACGCTAATTCAGAGTCCTGCGCCTATCGGCGATAGCGCAACATAATGAGAGTGGCAATGTCGCTCTTGTAACTCCCGCGCGACTGGTCCTCAAAACGTGAAAATAGCTCCAGGTGGGCGTGTCCCAATTAGTTGGGAAAGAGCACTCTCTCGCCCACTCTCGACGACAAAAGTCCTATTGATACAAAAAGAGCGCGAGAGGGAGGTTGAACAACGATATACACTCGCTGCTCAATCTAGGGTTGCCAACTGTCCCGTATTGTACTGCATTTCCCGTATCCCGGGGCTACAAGAATTATCACGCAAGGACATAGAACGGGATGTCATATACCCCGTATCTCAGACTTCTTCGAAAACAAATTGATATTAATAAACTCAGTGTGAGTAATTTATCACTTTCGCGATCACAAGTACGTTTTCTCTGATGCTCTAATCCAGTGGCCACAGATAGATAGATACCATTGACGCTGACAGGTGGCATTTGTCAACAAGTGCGTTCGTGGGAAAAGCGCTTGCCGAAATGTGTAATTTTTCTTCTTTTCTTCCAGTGTGTGTCGGTGTCGTCTGTCTCACCGCATTATGACTATAGTTAGTCAGACGTCATGTGTTGAGTTGTCGAAAGTGTTGGTAAACCCTAGCTCACTCCCGCACCTTCTGTGGTAGCCATGTTGCTTTTAAGTCTCACCTCGAATATTCAGGCGTATTTTAATTGTATATTCAGTACTATTAGAAACATGATAACAATTTAACATAATTTCTGCAATTGTTGTACTCTGCTCTTTCCTTGAGGACCGCACCTTCCAGGTAAGAGTGGAGGGCCACCTCTCCGCCACCCGCCCAACCCCAGCCGGTGTCCCCCAAGGATCCATTCTCAGCCCAATCCTCTTCTCCCTCTTCATAGCCGATATCTCCCCTCCACCTGGCACCTACCTAGTCCAGTATGCAGATGACACCTGCATGCTGGCATCCTCAGTACTCCAGCATTTGCTTGTCGACCGTCTCAACCGTGGCCTCACCAACCTCAACTCACAATTCCAAAATCACGGCATTGCCCTCAACCAAACCAAAACCTAAGCCATCCTCTTCTCCCGCCAACACACAGATCCAGAAATCCACCCCAAATTTTCTCACACACCAATCCCCTGGTCACCCACAGTCCGCTACCTCGGTGTCACCCTCGACAACAAATTCACCTTCATCCCACACCTGTCCACAATCAACGCAAAAACCCGAGCTGCCATGGCCCAACTCACACCATTACTGAAACCATCATCCGGTACCCCACTCCAAACCCGTACTACCGCACTCAACGCCTACCTATCACTCCTCCTCACCTATGCCTGCACCACCTGGTCTCACTCTTCCAAATACAACCTCCGTCCCCTTACACGAACCTTCTTTCTCAGCCTCAGCATTACCCTCGGCTTACCCAGGGGCACCCTCCGCCAAACTCTCCTCACTCAAACCAACTTACCCCACATCCTCACCACCATCGCAGTCATCACCGATCGCTTCAAAGCCAAACTCCCCACACACTCAAACCCCTCATGACCAACCCACCCATTTCACACCACCCCAGACGCCCACTCCATAACACAGATCACCTCATAAACAGTAGTACAGATTTTGAAAATGACCACAGATGATGATGGAGGCCCGAACCCTACATCCTTACCAAATCATCAAAGGATTGTACATATGTATATTTGTAAAACTTAATAAAAATAGGATATAAGTTCACCTTTGTATTAACCACCTTGTATGTACCATGTAATTTTTAATTATTATTCTATTCATTAGTGATGAAAGTGTAACCATATATATGTACTGTTCCCACCCTCCCTATCCTTGCAGTCGCGTCAAAAAATTCCCATTGTAGACGCTTCCCTCCATAGAATCGTACTGATTTTCACAAACAAATATTTTTAACTAACACATGATTATTAGCTATAGAACATTTTTGTTGGCAAGTTATTTTATTAATGTACTCTTGTAACCTTCTAGTAAAAAAGATTTTTTGGACGGGCCAGGGATACTCTCCCCAGCCCAATAAAAAAAAAACATAATTTCTGCAATTGTAAAATGTGTAAAAATAACAATATTATATATATATATATATAGATATATATAGTATGTGACATATCAAGTGGTGTTTTTAGCTTTTGTTTAGGTTAGGCGTGCACAAATAATTGAATTTTCTGCTTTGCGTGTAACAGAACAGTTATTGAGCTCGCGAAAAAATGTGAAATTGCAATAAATTTGTATTAAAAAATTTTGATATTTATTCGGAAACTCTGAGGTATGAACATTTCTTTTATTTTTATCTTTTTCTTGCCTCTCAGACAGAGAAAAAATACCGGAAATTATCGGAATATTATCAACCACGCATGCTTGGTATAGCAAACCCTGTAGAGGAAGACGCAGAACATCTGCTGAACAACAGACCTAACTGTCGCACGATGCGGAGTACTTAGTTCTCAGACTTACCGCTAGATAGCTGGACGCGCAGTTCAACAGGAACCTGCCGTGGCGTGGCATCGCCGTCAGAAGTGAAGACGAGTTTTGCGGCAGCTGGGGTTTTTATGCTCCGTGAAAGGAGTGAGGATTACATGCTCACTAGTTTGTACGCACGCAGTTGACCTGGTTCAACACCTCTGTGACGGTTACGCCCGCTGGCCAAGAAGTCACTTTACAAGGCGTTCAGGGACGCAGCATCGTCTTCGTCTCGGTGTGGGCAAGACAAACAGAGACCCGTCCCTGCTTCGTAAAGCCAAAAACGTTAATATAGCCGTTGTCTATTTTTGGTTCATTATCAACCAACCCTATACGGAAAATGTTATCGAACATTATGATGTTCACGATGATATCAAGATGTTTTGAAAATATTACACCCACGGCACTGACAAAGTAATAAGTATAAAAATAATAGCAATAAAATATGTTTAAAAAGTAGTTTGACAATAACGAATTTAAAATTTATCTGACAGGTGCACCTGTTTGTGAAATGTAGTTTCCCTAGATAACTTGGTGTAGCTTGAAGTACTTGAGAACACTTATGCTAACATTTATACTTAATAAGTGTTAGCTCAACAGGTGTGGAAGATCGTTTATCCTTTTTTCACGAACTAATAGGGGAAAAAAAAGTTTTTATATGATGCATTCCACAATATAAACTTAGATTTCTAGTCATAATGTAAGTATATTTAGGACAATTTATTTAATGTTTTAAACCTTGCCCTCTCCCCTGGCCCCTTTAATTACCAAAAGTGGGATCCGTGGCCTCCTAACACCCCTGAAGCTGCACCCTTGAAGGCATGAGGACAGTTGTATTAATTTGCAGACAATTCCCACCACAAGAAAAAAACACTTCACGATGGCCAATAAATTTGCAGATATCTTAAAATATTTTGAAATTAATTTCATGTAAAATTGCAAAATATTACAAGAACGACATTCACGAATGCAAAACATTGTATTTGAAGACAGAAATAGCATTGAATAAGATATTAAAATTATTTCACTCTCTTGAAAGACACTTATAAATTACTATCTCAGAAAATAAAGTCATAAGTGGCGTGAACAACAACAAAGTACAAACACGTTAAATAGTTTTTTCTTAAAGGAACAACAAAATTACAACGTTGTGGGAAATAATAAACGGCGAAACTAAATCTCAGTAAAAAAATAATGTCATCACGTTCTGGTAACCAAAAATCGGAAATGTATTTTGTTACTTCTCTGATGAAAGTTGCCAATAACATTATTATGAAAGCATAAGTAGTACTGAAACATAAGTTTTTCCATTACTTCTACGTCGACAAAAATAGTTTTTAAAATATGTAACTTCTAATCCATTAATTCACGTCACATCCTTTCAGATGGGAAGATCAATGGTTTCGCTCTAAATCTGTATGCTTTTTATTTAAAAATATGTTTGATAGTGTTCGCTACCTCTACTACTACTCTCGCAAAAACCAACAAATTTAAATGTTATATGTAACTATACAATTATACTAATATATAAAACATACAAAAATAAAGTACTGAAAAATGTATTAAAATTGTGTTTTATGTGTACATTTGCCATTTTTATATTCCTCCTGCCCTCTTTATAAAAAAAATAACGTATTTTATCAGTCTAAATTTTTTCAATTTATGGCAATATTTTTAATTATAAAATTTTGAAATTATACTTTTTAATATATTTTACAATCTTTGTGCTAACAATGAAAAAATTTTATGCTTCATATTTTTATTTATTTCCAACTCATGCGGATTTTTTTAAACCAGAGCATTATTTATCTTTTCAAGTAAATAATCCATTTTACCATCTAGGCGGCGTTCCAAAACGTTGCTCCAAGAGTAGAGTAAAGTAACAGGGAGTAACAGCCGAGGAAAGAAAAAGCAAACTTTGCTTTGGAACGAGCATGACGTAGATAGCATTCTGTGTTTACGAATATGTACTGATTAAGCAGCCAATGTAAATTCTAAATTATATGTGTCTCTTTCCCCAGATTCTTTCTTTTTCAAAATATTAGTTATAACCATAAACAGCTTTACTTACGATAAATTAATCATAAACATTACGTATAAAGTATAACCTTTATAAAGGTTAACTATTAAATAAAAATACAAATTCTATCACTCATTTGCAATTTTCCCGCGTGTGTCTGTAAAAAGACTGTCCACATTTTCTTTCAATTGGTTTAATTCTACTAAACTTTCCGCCATTTTTAGTTTACCCCTTGTTACTCGCTGAAATAGTTCATGTAAAAGTTTATCTTGCAAGATGCTCAGAGTAACTACTCTGCAGTTTTGGGACACTGCCAATAGTGAGTAAAACATTTACTCAAAGTGTTTTGGGTCAGCCTGGAACGTCACAGCCTTCAGAATGGTGACTGGAAATTACAGCTCGGTTTGCTCAATCTGTAGAGACGTGAAACGTGAAAGGCGCCAAATAAAAATAAATTCAATTCAAGTCTCGTATTAGTTACTCTTTACATAGGACCTATTAAAAAACGAAGAAAAAGTGCTAGAAAGTACAAAAGAAGAACAGCCTTTACACTGTTCAGCTGCCAAAAAAAGAAGCCTTATTTGTTCAAAGTGAGCAGAAAATAGCACAGAATTCCAGGACATGAAAAAACTTACCCATCTGTCAAAATGAATGAAATTCTCCAATAACGACCTTAAGAAATAAACTCTTGTGAAATATACACATTATGGCTAAAACAGACAAGGAAACCATTTGGCAAAGAAAGAACTAGAGCAACAAGACCACAGGAAATAATCCATACGGATGTGGTTGAACCTATAGAAGTTCAAACATGGGATCATTGCAAATATTTTGCAAAATTCCTTGTTGGCTACACACATTTTTCCATTGATTATTTAATTAAAAATAAAAGTGAAGTCACAGAGTAGTGAAAGAATATGTACAAGTTGAAGAAAAATGGGATCTGAAAGTTCATAAAATATGTTCTTATCGAGGTGGAGAAAACACTGGTGAAAATTTAGTCAAGTGGAGTAAATCCAAGGGCATACTAATGGATTATGTTTTTGCTTAGACAGCACAGAAAAATTGAAGAGTAGAGAGATTAGGAATAACTTAAGTGGACAAAGCCCTAGCACTTTTATTTGTTTCTGCATTGCAACAAGAGATGTGGGGTGAAGCACTACTAACTGCCCTTATATATTAAACCGAACCCCTACTGAAACTTTAGACACGACTGCAGTAGAAACATGGTATCAGAAAACACCAAACCTATCCAATCTTCAAATATTTGGTTGTACTGCATACTCAAAAACAATGGGAAAAATTGAAAAATAAGATAAACGTTCATAAAAATATGTTTTTGTCGGTTATGCACCTGCTGGTTATCGACTATGCCAGGAACAAAAAAGAAGTATAACAATTGCTAAAGGTGTGCACTTCTCTGAGTGTGATGCTACTAAAAACCACATTAAAATATCTGAAGATATTTTTCTGAAGTTAAACAACGATGAAAAAGAACAAATTGACTCAGAAGATAATCCATCCAAGAAAATGACAGAAGTGACATTGAACCTGAAACTGTTGTTCATAAGGACGAAACAGAAACATATGAATCAGGAAAATATGAAGACAAAGAATAATTAAGAAGGGAAGAAAGAACAAAGAAGTTACCTGCTAAACTAAATGATTACATTGTTTACCTAGGTGAAACATCACATCTTATCTATAAAGAAGCGATAATTGGAGATGATCAAGACAAATGGAAAACTGCAATAGAAGAGGAAAAGGATTCATTGAAAAAAAAAACGCGGATATTGCTAGGTAAAGAAAAATTTTAAAAATAAGATTTTGAGTAACAGGTGGGTTTTCAAAATAAAAATGACGGTGTATATATAACGCAAGATTAGTGGTTCGCTGTTTCGAACAGAGATATGGTGAAGATTTCGATGAAACTTATAGTCCTGTAGTATGAAGTGAATCTATGAGAATTTTACTGGCTATAGCGGTGAAAAATGGACACCACATTTTAAAATTTGATGTTGAAACTGCATTCGTCTATGGGAAACTTGAAGAATATATATATTATATACAGTATAAACGAGGGCCGATTCAGAATTCATGGCAACTATTGTTTATCTCCCGGAATGACCCAACACAGGAAATGTGTACTAACTACTTGCGACTTTATTCGCAAACGCCACACGATGAAATGACTGGAGAATAAGTGCGAGGTTGGACCCTGAAACCCACATGTCAGCCGACACCCAGAGCTGACTAACATATTGCAGCCTCTCTGCCAACAAAAAATAATGCAGCTACATTAAATAACACCCAATTACACATACACTTCATTATTTCTGGAATACACTAAGTCTTAGCTCCAAAAAGAACGAATTTATAGACTATTTGTGTCATAAAATTAAAATCGCGGCTATTAACGAGACTCATTTGATTTCCATCGATCATTTTAGACGAGAACCGGTGTTTTCAGGGTGGTATAGCCCAAAGGTGGCGGAATACATAATCCTAAGGCGGATTAATACATATCTTACCACACCTAATTTACTACGCGAAGAGCAGTTTGGCTTTCGACAAAAGCACTCAACGACACATCAATTTGTGCGAATAACTTAATACATAACACATGCATTCAACTGGAAGGACTATGTCATTGCCGTCTTTTTAGACATTGAAAAGGCTTTTTATCGAGTGTTTCACGCGCGCCTACTTTACAAATTATATTAACTAAAATTCCCCGACTGCTACATAAAATTACTAGCCAGCTACCTTAATCGCCAACTTTTACTGTTCACTGCGAAGGAGCAAAGTCGGCAAACAAAACAATTTATGCTGGAGTGCCACAAGGCAGTGTACTCGGCCTAGTACTATTTCAATATTTATTACACGACCTACCGAAGCCAGACCACTGACTGGTGCATTTCGGTTGCTATACTGTCGACACTGCCATATTCAGTCGCTTACACGACCTTGGTTTACAAACACGAAAACTACAAACTGCTCTGACAGCATTTCAAGAATTTTACACAAAATGGCGGATTAAAATAAATGTTGGAAAAAGCGAGGCAATTGTTTTTACGCGCAGAGCACTACCACAAGCTGCCAATCGCCCGCAAACCACACTCTTTGCAGAACCTATACAGCACAAAGATGTAAAATACTTAGCCGTGCACATGGATAGAAAACTCACCTGGAAAGCACATACAGATCAGCATAACGAACTCAAAATTGACAGATTGAATGAGCACGTAGTCAATATGGCGGACAAATTCTAATCTGACTGTGCTAATAACGCCAACCCGAAAATATGTAGTCTCGCGACTATGACCACGACGAGACTCAGAAATACAAGCGGCCAAAGAGCACATTGTCTCATAGGCCACCATGAATGTGCTCAATCATTGAATTCAGGCCTTTACTCAAGCACACGATTGTAAAAAAACACCGGGAAACCTGTATTACTGCTACATATTAACATAACCAGTACACTCAAGCACCATAAAATTAGCGAAACACAGAACAAGGAAAAACATACACTGCACAGCATCTGGATCGGAGGCGGCCCTGCGATTTACATTGCAAACACACTGCTGTACATGCATATGTGCCGAAATACTTCTCTAATCCGACAGCGACAGTATGTATGGCCCCTCGCCGCAGCCGATTCCAAGGCGACAGGCGTTCTGTACACTCCGCCGCAGCAGCTGGAGGGGCGGAGGGAGGCACACCTACACTACACATAAACACACAAACATACACTTTACTTCACAAAGCTGCAAGCGAAGTCGCAAACAAGGTGATGAACACATTACCCCTAATTATAATAATGGGGTGTGGGGAGTGCACCCAGGGCAAGGCAACACCCTCCGAGTGACGGTCTTTCCAGCTGGGGCCCGTAGATGACCGTCATCCCCGGGCATGACAGAAAATGAGACCCTAGAATGCAGCGGCGCTGGAACGCAAGGGCGGGGGAAACGGGAGTAACCCGAGAAAACCCGCGGCATCGTCCAGCACGATTCCCACATGCGAAAATCCGGGAGTGAACCCGCCGGGGATCGAACCCGGATCGCCGTGGTGGGAGGCGAGCGTCCTGACCACTACGCCACCGCTGCCCCTACCACTAATTATAATTTCTACCTCTTATAATTGCCTAGTACGAGGATTATGCCGGTTTTGGGACATCGCCGTTCGGCGTCGGAGATATGAGCTGTTCATGCTATGTCATTCCGGTCCCCCGACAGCCATTTTCCCCGTAAAATTTCCCTTTTTTCCCTCAAAATTGACTAAATTTCCATTAAAATTTCCCTTTTTCCTTTTATTTTTTTTGCTTTTTCCTCAAAAAAGCACCGATCCCCCAGCTGCAAAAATCANCCGTTCGGCGTCGGAGATATGAGCTGTTCATGCTATGTCATTCCGGTCCCCCGACAGCCATTTTCCCCGTAAAATTTCCCTTTTTTCCCTCAAAATTGACTAAATTTCCATTAAAATTTCCCTTTTTCCCTTAATTTTTTTTGCTTTTTCCTCAAAAAAGCACCGATCCCCCAGCTGCAAAAATCAGCCGCAGCAAGGTAATTTTCAGCCACTACGGGGGTTTTAGGAGGCTCGCATCTCGAGGGCAGAGCAGTGGTGGCCATATTGATTTTATAAGCATAGAGTACGCCAAATCGATACAAGGGGTCCAGGGTCCGGAGTCAGACCTAAGCTTTAGCCATCTTGGTCAGCCAACTTGTCCACCATGTTAGGTGTCAATGACCTTGACCTTGACCCCAACAACCTATGACCTTGAAACCCAAAAGAGCCAAAACAATTCCCAAAATTTCCAAAAACCCAAAATATTCATTTAAAATTATTTAATAATTTATTTTAGAAAATTATAAAATTAAAATTTTTTATGTTTGGGCTTAGAGGAGACGAGGGTCTGGAACCGACCGGCCACCATTTTATGACGTCATCCAACAGCCATGTTGTACACAGGGTACCTTGACCTTGACACATGACTTTGATCATATAACCGTGACCTTCGATGAATTTGAAAACAAAAAACTCGAGACAAAATTGTAAAAATTGAATAAATTCATAAAAGTCAGTTAGCACAATATGTTACTGATTACTACAGCCATCTTGAATCCAGGTGACCTTGGCCTATGGCCTTAAACTGGTAACCTTTGACCTTGAACCCAAAAATTCGTTACAAATCCAAAATAATTCCTAAGAATTCATAAAAAAATAATACAAATTGTTGAAAGTATTATTTAAAAATGTATTAAAAACTTCAATTTCCGGAGGTTCCCCCAGCACTATATCCAACATACGACTGACCCTCCACCAATAAATCACATTGTCATAAATGTCCCTCCCCTACCAATATTTCTCATTGGTTAATTAATCTGCTGGCCTCGACCCCCGTCACACACACTCATTCTGTCGAATGCACTCCATCTGCCATATAGTTTTTTTTTTTAGTTTGGCATTTGTTTACTTTTTATCACCTAGGTAGCACTAGTGTATTAATTTTCGATTTCATCCCCAGGCGATCTATCGATTTAGCCTCCAGGTGGCAGCCATATTTGTTTACATTTATTAAAAATATATGTGATGCTGTCTGCGCCTGACATATTGAATTATATTTCCATCACCTACGTGGTGATCATTTCTCTATTTAGCCACCAGGCGAGCTGACGAAACAAACATTATCACATGCCTTGTTATTCCATGTTCCCCATATTTGATTTTGTTTTTTCTTAGTTACCTTCCTTTCATTTTCTGTCATTCCTTCTTAATTTTGTCACACCTATTAAGCCACCTGTGTTCCACCCACCATCTTACATTGTATTTATGCTCTGCCATTACACCTCGATTTTAGAAGCCTACTGATTACTCGGTCCCCTCGAACCACCATCTCGGGTTACATCACTTCCGCAATCTTTGATTGTTTCATATGGTCTTGACCTTTAACCATCGAAATCCATTTAGTTACTGATTTGTATTTACTATAAAAAAAACTGAGGTTTATTAGAGCAACACCAGGCATGTAGACATTTATGTAGGATATCTCTTCGCCATATATCGCACTGAAGCAAATCTGGCCATGCCCGATTCGACCTTCACCATTCCCTCCCTCCAAGTCTCCTCCTTTCACAGGAGTCAGATAATGACTCCTTCCGCAGAAGTCAGAGACTGATTCCTTCCGTAGGAGTCAGTTTGAAGGAGGCAGTCTGCAGGAGTCAGAAACTGACTCCTGCAGACTCACTCCTGTGAAAGGAGTCAGTCTCTGACTACTTCATGTGATGTCTCAGTGCCTGCATGTGATTAGCCAGCTGCAATCACATGGCAACACGGTGATTGGCTTGTCAATGTCCGCACAATGTGTTATTTGTATCATGATTGGTTTAATGTCAACATGATGTCATAGGCTTGCAATGGGTATATTATATGCAGTTAGGTGTCAGCTGTGAGGCTTAGTTTGACAGCAGCTGACGTGAAAGATGCATTGTCTCAGCTTGTGAAAGCATGTATAAAATATTATGGTGACAATGGTTGCGGGCCCAGCAACAAAACCTACAGCAGTACTTACGTTGACTTCTTCGAGCATGATGCTGACAGTGCCAGCGACTTCTTCGGATGAGTCACTCGCAGCAGTGTC
>NQII01001452.1:24946-37416 GCA_002778355.1 Clitarchus hookeri
GGGAACAAGAGAGTCCTTTCTACACGCCAGTAAGGAGCGGGCCGAGGCAATACGACTTCCAAGCAGAAGGCTTCCTGGGGGCAGCGCAGAGCTGGGGCGGAGCACTGCGGCGAGCCTAACCGTTATTTTAAAACTTGCAAGTTTAAGAAGTTCCAGTGGAATAGGTGTCAAGGCGTAGGCCACATTGCCAAGGAATGTAGAAGCAAAGTGGTAAATGTTGTTGAGGTTAAGGAAATATATGTTCATGAAGCCGCAAGGCCAGCAGATCCCATTTTTGTTCTGGTTGTGGTCAATTAAAAAGTGATCAAGATGGAACTTGATATGGGAGCGGCCATTTCATTATTGCCATTTTTAATGTATCAATATGTTTTTAGTCATTTCAATCTGAGGCCAACCACAGTTAAACTGAAATTGTATGGCGGTGATATTTTGAACCCAGAGGGTGAAATTAGTGTGGACGTGGGATGCAACGGCAACGCCAGTCAGGGTAGATTGGTTGTTGTGGAAACCGAGGGCGCTCCTCTGTTAGGCAGGGACTTGATCGCAGTTCAGAAATTGGTGGAATGATCTAGTGTAAACAAGGTTAGTGTTCCTCCTAAGCGATTGGTCATGGAGCTAATGAAAGAATTTAGCGAGTTATTTGATGGTAAGCAGAGAACTTACAAGTATGGTATGATATAATTAAAAATGGCATCTGGTGCAAAGCCAATTTTTTTCAATCCAAGGGCGGTTTTATTTGCTTTTCAGGAAAATATAGACCTGGAACTTAAGAGGTTGGAACGAGAAAACATAATTAGCAAAGTGGACACTAGTGAATAGGGCATGCCTCTTGTGCCCGTTGTTAAGGCGGATGTTAATATTAGAGTGTGTGCAGACTATAAGGTCACAGAAAATGATTTTATCGAAGATGTGCATTACCCTATTACTCGGGTGGAGGAGCTTTTTGTGGCATTGCAGGGAGGTGAGTATTTTTCGAAAATAGACTTGTCTGTTGCCTACAATCAGTTATGTGTTACTGAGGAGACTAGTAAGCTGTTAGCTTGGAGCACGCACTAGGGTGTTTGTATTGTGAATATATCGTCTTTTGGGGTGAAACATGATTATGCCATATTCCAGAGAGTCATTGAGAAGGTGTTGTTGGGTTGTAAGGGTGCTGTTTCTTTCCTTGATGGCATTGTGTTCACAGGTGCCACACAGTCTGAGCAGTTGGACAACTTGAGACAACTATTTCTGAAGTTGAAGGAGGCAGGTTTCAAGCTGAACCGTGATAAGTGTAGGTTCTTTGAGGCGGAGGTGCAGTATTTGGGTCATATCATTGACAAATAGGGCATCAGAAAGAACCCCGACAAAAGCAGAGCTTTTAGCGAAGTACCCAACCCTGTAGATGTAAAAACAGTAAGAGCATTTTTGGGCACAGTGAATTATTACCAGAAGTTTATACTTGTCAACAATTTTATGTCCATTGTATGATTTGGTAGAAAGAAAAAGGAGCAGGTTTGAAAGGTCGGATACGTGTGAGGAATATTTTGTAATGGCTAAGGCTGCTGTTCTATCTCCCCAAGATTTGGTCCATTTTGATGCGGACCGGCCAGTTGAGTTGACCTGTGACGCATCCACGAAGGGGATCGCAGCAGTTTTATAGCATATTTTTCCTGATGGCATAAAAAAAAAATGTTTCTTTGCTTTTAGGATTTTGTCTAAGGCTGAAAGCAATTACTCTGTGATCCAAAAGGAAATGTTAGCTTTATATTGGGGAGTCAAGAAATTGTCTCAATATATGTCGGGGAGGCATTTTATTTTCGAATCTGATCACAACCATTGTTAGCACCCTTTGAGGGAAAATAAGGGAATCCCAGCGATGGCTTCAGGAAGATTTCAAAAAAGGGCTTTATTCTTGTTAGGGGTTGATTACACCTTCAAGCATGTGAAAGGGAAATGCTATGTTGTGGATGGCCTGTCAATATTGCAATTGGGGGATGAAGTTGAGGTTAACCAGGTTTATGCTGTGGAGGGTGAGTATTTGCATTTTATCGGGCAAGCCATTGTAATTAATACAAACACAGTGAAGGGTGAGACTGAAGCGGACACGATCCTACACACGGTGGTAGCGTACGTACAGAATGGGTGGCCTTGTACAGTGTTGGATAAGTTAAAACCTTATTCCCGCAAGAGGGAAGAACTGTCGGTCGAACAAGATATACTCATGTGGGGCTATAGAGTAATCATTCCCAAAAGCAGTCAGATGAGAATGCTCGAAGAGGTATATTCTGCACACACTTATAGATGGTAAAGTTAAAAAAGTTATGTAGCTCTTATTTGTGGTGGCCTAACTTGAACACAGATTTGGAAGAATTCATAAGATCCTGTGAGGTGTGTATCTCAGCAAGGGGAGATCCCCTCAAGGTGGGTGAGATTAAGTGACTAGAGAGTCAGGAGGTTTTTAAGAGAATACACCTGAATTATTTAGGACCGGTAAAAGGTACACAATTTTTACTACCACAAATTCATTTTCAAAATGGGTGGAGGTATTCCTTGTGAGTTCCTTAACTACAGATGCGTGTATTGGCAAGTTTAGGGAGACCTTTGCCAGGTACGAGTTGTCCAGAACCATTGTTTCGGATAGTTGTACCAATTTTGTTTCGGAGGAATGTGAGAGTTTTTGAAAGTGCAATAGTATTTGAGCACTTGACGTCATCTCCCTACCACCCTGCAAGTAATGAGGTGGCAGAATATGTGGTCAAAAAATTTAAGGCGGGATTGTCGAGAGCACTGCAAGATGAAGTTAACGCACATGCCTCAGTGGGCACTCTGGTTAGTCGTTGTCTAATGTCGTCTAGATGTGCCCCCCACTGCACGACTAGGGTTAGTCCATCTCAACTCATGTTTGACAGGGCTGTGAGGACTAGACTCGACTTGATTAGGCCCCAAGATATTAGGGGGCCCAAGCAGCCTGCTGTGGCAGACGGGAAAAGACGAGTGCAGTTTNCCAAGTAATGGGGTGGCAGAATATGTGGTCAAAACATTTAAGGCGGGGTTGTCGAGAGCACTGCAAGATGAAGTTAACGCACATGCCTCAGTGGGCACTCTGGTTAGTCGTTGTCTAATGTCGTCTAGATGTGCCCCCCACTGCACGACTAGGGTTAGTCCATCTCAACTCATGTTTGACCGGGCTGTGAGGACTAGACTCGACTTGATTAGGCCCCAAGATATTAGGGGGCCCAAGCAGCCTGCTGTGGCAGACGGNGGGCTGTGAGGACTAGACTCGACTTGATTAGGCCCCAAGATATTAGGGGGCCCAAGCAGCCTGCTGTGGCAGACGGGAAAAGACGAGTGCAGTTTGCAGTAGGCGAAGAGGTATGGGTACATGACTACAGGTCCTCGCGCAAGGAGAGGAAAAGAGGGAGAGTACAGCGGGTCGCTAGCCACATAATCCTGTTTGTTAAATTACGCGATACAGGGCTTGTGTGAGAGAGACATCACAGCCAAACCATTAAAGCAGGAAAGTGTCCTGATAGGTCTGATAATGCCCCAGATAGAGGCGGGGAAGGGATTGTAGAGCAGCAGCCAGTCAGATTACCCTCCTGTAGAACCATAAAGCCTCCAACTAGGATTAACCCACAAGGATTTGTATTAATTTTTATAAAAATGGAATGTGGTGTTTGTTTGTTTTGCTGAGAATGGTCCTCCAGCTTGAGGGGAAGGTGCTGGAGTGTATCCAGTTGACACAGAATCGGATATGCTATCTAAGGTTGTATCCTGTTCTGGTCATGTTGTAGATATAAAGAGACGAGCACATGGCTCGAAGTATCGAATATATTTGTGTGCATCGTAACACCAAGGATTTATTATTTGATACATTCCATTTACAGGGTGTAGTCTCCAGCCTTTGACACTGTTTATGTGTTCAAATGCCAGCAGATGAAGTTATACGGTTCTTTACCTCTCTTTGTGTGTGAAAACGTGTACGAGCACACATGTGTGCATAATTAATAAGAAATTACACAGGCATTTGAAATTCCGAAGCCATATTATAAAATAGTTAAAATACTTGCAATGTGCCTTTTCAAACTTTATTCTATGCATTTAAAGGAANTCCGAAGCCATATTATAAAATAGTTAAAATACTTGCAATGTGCATTTTCAAACTTTATTCTATGCATTTAAAGGAAAGGGATGGCAAAATAAATTGTTTTGCTCAACTACCAGTGAATTATTGCTCACATTACAACAAAAGTTTATTTGAAANGATGGCAAAATAAATTGTTTTGCTCAACTACCAGTGAATTATTGCTCACATTACAACAAAAGTTTATTTGAAAATTAGGGGTGTGAATATTATTGGAAAAAAGTAATAAGTTAATACAAAATCAATTATTTCAAATGTAATATTATGCTCTTCGTTAACGTGTAATACAATTATTTGTGAGCGGCAGATTGTCGTTAGAATATTTGTTTATGTAATAACTTGAACCAGGCGTCCACGTGTGCTCTCATGGCCACTTGCACCCCCGCACTCACTTACACCACCTCGCCAACACCAGGCCAAGGCGAACACTCAGCCACGAGAATGATAGAATGTGCCAGCGAGAACGGAACACACCCGCCTCATCCACACGTACTACGTGACTCAAGTGGCCGTCTTGCTTTATTCACCTTAAGAGGCAGCTCTTCGGGGTGAATAACAAGCGGTGCAGCACAGTGCCGTCCCCCCCCCCCTCCTTAGGGAATNATCCTTAGGGAATGCCAGAGCCATCAGAGGCACAATACACTGGAGGGAAAGTCGCGGCAGCTCGCTCCGCGACGCCCGCCATCTTTCCCGGTGACGTGGCATTGACCGGCCTGCTGACCAGGGAAAGAGTACTAATTGAGCCCAAGTGAGGTGAAATAGTGGGGAAATAAATCCCGAGTGCATTAAAAGTGCTTCAAACCCTGTATCTAATAAATTCAGTGCCATTTATTTATGAAATATGCAATCGAGCGTGGCTACTCACACTCTTTTTTAGGGAATAGACTCGTCCAACCCTCCAGGTTGAGACACTTGGACTCGCCCATCGTCGAGGTTTACCGGAGGTGAGGTGTCCATTTTTCAGACACATAATTTTTAATTTTAATTATTTCTTTTATTCAAGTGTTTCAAAGTAAATACGTCTTTTCCTTTTCAGCAGACTCCCTACCCTGGCCTTAGTCTCTATTAATTCAATTCTTCAGTGCAGTGACATACCCCGTGATGTCACATTCACTGACATAATTAACATTTAATTAGAGTCGGGTACGTCACCAATATTTATTTCTGCCATGTAATTTTATTCTGAATAATTTTGTTTTGTCATAAGAGGGCTCAGTGTATTTTCACGCATTTTTGGTGCTGGTTTCAGCTACCCCTAGCAGAAGCCGACGCCATGATGTTCAGTCTGACTTCAGCGCTCTGGCCGACCATCAGCACAGAAGTTTCGCTCCGCCCGGACCCCTCGGCATCTTCAACTTTGGCTGTAATCACTTAATTGTAATAGCAATGTAAAATCACCGGAACATTTTCTCTTCTTTCGTGCCGATGGGTTGACCATCTGTCGCCCTGTAGTTTAACCAGGACTTAACGCGTCACGCATACTTCAAACTAATATTCATGGCCTAGGACATTTTAGTAGTACTGGTCATCGGCAGACCGAGTGCCGAGTCCACGTAAGTTGGTGTGTGTTAGTGTAAGGGTGCATGTACAACCAAGAACCAAGTCAACGTTTTCTGCCCATGCTGGTGTTTTATTTGTTTAAACCCCTTCTTGGTATTTATGGCGATGCACCCCCTTGCAGCACAATACGAGTAAGTAAAGGCGTGTGAGGTGGCTCACGACCTCACCAACATCGTGATGAAAACAAGGTAGGCATACTGGATTGCATGCACCATCCATGTCTACAAGCACCGCAGACCTGCAGAGGACTCCAGGAACCCACAGTCCATCGACCGCACGACCCTCAACTAACTCGTGTTCACTGAGTTATGGCGCCGGGCAATTCATCAGTCAACCCCCTTAGTATGACAACAAGGCAAGGTGGCGACTCTCATCACAATCCCTGGAACACCCTCCACGTTAGCAAACTCCTAATTACTGGAAGTTAAGTACTGCCTAGTAACAAGCACTGCATTCATTAAGCTCTCCTCTNCACGTTAGCAAACTCCTAATTACTGGAAGTTAAGTACTGCCTAGTAACAAGCACTGCATTCATTAAGCTCTCCTCTCCTTCCCTTCAGCTGTTAATCAGCAGTCAGGTGCGACCTTACTTCCTTTCTCTACATGCCTGGTAAGAGAAGTGATTAGTGTGGTATCCTCACATCCTCTCTCTTTCGCATGGCCATAGTAATGCAGGTAGCCTCCATGCAGGATCAAATTTGCAGCCAAAAGGTGATAACTTTACAACTAAAGTGGTGGGGATAGACTCTTTGGGGGAGAGAAACACTTTGATCCTCAATACCTTGGCTGCAACTCGTTGGCCTGAACCACTTTGACTCGTTCTCTCCATGCTTTGTGGAAAAGGTGGTTAGGCTCATGGAGATCACCCTTCGCACACATTTTTTGTGGAGGGGGTTCTGGTGCAGGGCACATGTTCCTACGTGTGCTGGCATAGTTGTAGTGAGAAAACAAAGACCGCAACTTTTATATGATAAAAAAATATTTACTCTTTTCAGCATGTAGTATGTAACGTGTCATGTTGAACATATATTGGCTATACATAATAAAGTTACTGTGATAATAGTCACATGAAATGATGTCTGGTACAAGCATTAGATAGATTTAAATTAAAGTATGCAATCAAAGCATATAATGATTGAATATTTTGATCTACATGTGCCAGAATAAATAAATTGAAATTTGCACATAAGTTACTGAAATAATTAATTTCACCAAATACTGTCACTATATGAAATGCTTAAGTGCTTACTCGGAGCAATGTCACCTCTTAATCTTCGCGGTGAAGCAACTTCAGAAAATATCTTTAATTAATTATTTTCTCTAACCAATTTTGCTCAAGTTTATGTGACATGACATTCTCCTAAAAAATTCCTTAACAAGAACCTTTTGTGTCTCATATTAATGAAACTATATCATAACAATGTAACATAACTGACAAAACTGCATAGATGAAAAAATAAGAATACAGAAATTAATAGTCACATTGCTTGGGCCATGATAAATATTAAAATTACATTAATACTGGAAATTAATAAATGTTTTTAAAACCAATATTTTGACTGCAGAATCTGAAGTAAATTCATAACTAGCTCTGAATATATTATTTCAGTAATTATAAATAAAACCGTACCATTATATAATTACTTGCAAGCACTTAACAATGGTGTTGAAACTACACTTGAGAGCCAAAAAAAAAACTGGATATAGGCGTGCGTATGCAAATAACACAGGTATGGAACCAATCAGAGTAACGCCATGCGGTCGGCAGCGCCTATATAAGACAACAAGCGTCTGGTAAAGTTGCTAGATCGGTTACTGCTGCTACAATGGCAGGTTATCAAGATTTAAGTGAGTTTGAACGTGGTGTTATAGTCGGCGCACGAGAGATGGTACATAGCATCTCCGAGGTAGCATAACATTTGGATGTTCGCGTACGACCATTTCACGAGTGTACCGTGAATATCGGGAATCCGGTAAAAGATCAAATCTTCGATATCGCTACGTCCGGAAAAAGATCGTGAACGAACGGGAAAAACGACGACTGACGAGAATCATTAAACGTGACAGACGTGCAACCCTTTCTCAAATTGGTGCAGAATTCAATGCTGGGGCATCAACAAGTGCCAACGTGCGAACTATTCAACGTACCATCATTGATATGGCCTTTCGGAGCCGAAGGTCCACTCGTGTATCGTTGTTGACTGCACGACACAAAGCTCTACGCCTCGTCTGGGCCCGCCAACACCGCCATTGGACTGTTGATGACTGGAAACACGTTGCCTGGTCTGACGAGTCTCGTTTCCAATTGCATCGGGCGGATGGACGTGTACGGGTATGGAGACATCCTCATGAATCCATGGACCCTACATGTCAACAGGGGACTGTTCAAGCTGGTGGAGGCTCTGTCATGGTATGGGGCGTGTGCAGTTGGCGTGAAATGGGACCCCTGATACGTCTAGATACGACTCTGAAAGGTGACAGATACGTAAGCATCCTGTCAGATCACCTGCACCCATTAGTGTCCATTGTGCATTCCGACGGACGTGGACAATTCCAGAAGGACAATGCGACACCCCACACGTCGAGAGTTGCTACCGAGTGGCTCCAGGAACACTCTTCTGACTTTAGACACATCCATTGGCCACCCAAATCACCAGCCATGAACATTATTGAGCATATCTGGGATGCCTTGCAACGTGCTGTTCAGAAGAGATCTCCACCACCTTGCACTCCTATGGATTTGTAGACTGACCTGCAGGATTCATGGTAGACGTTAGTCGAGTCCATGCCACGTCATCTCACGGCACTTCTACGTGCTCGCGGGGGCCCTACACGATATTAGGCAGGTGTACCAGTTGTTTTCGCTCTTCAGTGTATTATACGATAGTNCGTGCTCGCGGGGGCCCTACACGATATTAGGCAGGTGTACCAGTTGTTTTCGCTCTTCAGTGTATTATACGATAGTGACAGTTATATAATAAATTTTGGTAGTTTATTCCCATTTTAATAATATTCACAAATCGGTATTGGTTGCATGTGCAAAATCCTACTGTTATATGTGTTTCATTGAACAGTATTTTGATTAACTTGATAGTATCAGAGTTCCGTTTGACATTCCAGAAACAAAGGTGCCCATGAAGGTNTTGAACAGTATTTTGATTAACTTGATAGTATCAGAGTTCCGTTTGACATTCCAGAAACAAAGGTGCCCATGAAGGGCGTGAACTATACCACAGCAGGAAATGAAAATACACTGTAAATCTGATTATACATACGATTCGCTATAGCTAGGACCCCACATTTATGGTAAGTAAAATAAACTGATTTTTTCATTNAATCTGATTATACATACGATTCGCTATAGCTAGGACCCCACATTTATGGTAAGTAAAATAAACTGATTTTTTCATTAAAATTTTATCATTTCGTCAAAAAAATATTTTCATTTCGACAAAGAAATTTTATAGCAAAAAAAATATGTGTGTAACTATTATAATATAAAGCTGTTGTTTTTTTTTTACCATTTTAATTAAACCTTAATATAATTTAATATTTATTAATTATAATCAGTATATATTTCAGTGAAAACATAAAAACATATATAACAAAAAGTATGAAAGGACAACCTGACGAGAGCATACTTGCTCATGTAATGCTAATTGTTACAGTCGGTCAATTTTGTGTGATCAACCATGTACAGTCATGGTCAGAATAAATAAGCAGTAGAATAATTTTAAGTCCACTTAAGATATCTTCGGCTCTAGACAAGATGTGTGGCTTTGGCTCCTAGGCAACTCGCAGCTTGTCGAGAAGTATCCAACCATGAACTACGTAAAGCAACTTGTTTTCTTCCATTCGATGCTCGGTACGGTCACGTCTTCATGAGATCAGGGCGTATTTAATTGGCTCAAACAACTCGCCTTAGAAATAATTATGTGAATGCCAAAATGTAATACGTCATTTGAGTTGCTTAATTGCTGAGAATCATAATCAAATGAGTTTATAAAAGTGAACTATATAAAACCATGGTGTTTATTAAGAAATTAATAAGTTCTTTTTTTTTAAGTATAACGTAACCTATTTGTGCAAGACTCAGATCAATAATCAGTTTTGTTAAAGTAAAAAAGTTATTTTATTCCTTCGAACTTCAATCAGATGAAAATAGACCAAGCAGTTAAGATTTATCTGAACAATCCAGATTTTATTCCCGTTTGGGATAGCCATGCAAATAGTCAAATTTCCAATGAATACATTTTACATTCATACATGAGTAGTAAAAAAAAGTTCCATCTGGGACAAGGGCATCAGAGATCGTTGCTGTTCTTGCTCTGTCATTCCAAACGGCTGGCAGCCATCTTGTCTGCCATGTTGGATGTCGGTGATCTTTAGCTTTACCCCGGTAACTTTAACATTAAATAAATTTTTAACAAAATTCAAAAATAAAATAAAATATTTAAAAAATTTAATACATTTTTATAAAAAAAATGTTAAAAATATTTTTAATTTTTTAAATTATAAAAATGTATTTTAAAAACTTTATTTCCTGATGTTTCCCCGCACTACGTCCACCACACTGACCATCAACCACCCCTATCCTTCAACCTTTGCTCATTCCATCGTCTGCATTCCACTCCCTCCTCCCCATAACAGCAACTCTCTTTACCAGCAATAATTTTATCATCTGCATTCCACCTGCCATAGATATTGGTTTTTCGTTTGTATTTGTTTACATTTTCAACACCTAGGTGGCACTACTGTATTATTCTGCTGGGCTCATCTGCTTCGGAGCTGGCATGCGAAATATAGGGACCATCCAGCACCGAGGTCCTACCGGGCCCCATATCCTCTGGGGTTGCCGATGGAGGCAAGGGCTCTTGGGTCTCCCCAACCTCCTCGACTCTCCTGGGCTCCTCTGTGATGATGCTTGGCAGAGAGTGGAGACTCGCTTCGGTGCCCAGTTCAGGGGGCTTCTCTATGATAACTGCGAAACAGCAAGGGATGATCCTTCTCGCCCTTGATCGGGCTGCCTCCATGGAAGCTTGTCGATGTGAAGGGTAGGGTCCAGAGTGACATCACCCTTCGTGGTGGTCAGTAAATATTGGTGCGTTCCACACTTGGGTCAGCTCGGGTTGTCTCAGCCGAGGTGGCCGAAAGCATGTGTTCTGCCTGCCATGTTGGCAAGTGTTCTCCGGGTTGGGGTCGCACAGCATCATCCTCCTCGGGTTCCAGTGGATCGTCCACCTCCTCTTTGTCCACATCTATCTCTGCCCCTTGGTCTCCAGGAACCAAGAACCCTGTTCCGGCTGCATAGGGTGTCATCTGTCCCCGAGTAACTTTCCACATCTTCCTACGGTAGTCCTCAACCCAATATATCTGGTCACATCGTCCAACTATGTAGTACAGGCCTTCCCGCTTGGGTGCCAGTCCGGCACTGAACTGGCCACTTGCCTTGCTGAGTGGGTAACTCCGTACGAGGATAACTTCTCCCATCTCGAACTGCCAGGTTCCCATCCGGGGCTGTAGGTATTTCCAGTCTATGTATCATTCCTGGGCTCCTAGAGCTTTCTCAGTGCAGCCAGAGCCTCTAGGCGAAAATCTTCAGGTTGGGGCATTGTTGTCGGTTTCTCATCTCACTGCAATGGGTTACTCATCTCACTGCCAATCTACAGGGCAGCAGAAGACATGCCCGAAGACTAACTGGTTGGGACTCGTGTCGATGGCTTCATTATTGCAGCGCCGGAGAACGAACAGAATGTCGGGTAGGTTCGCGTCCCAGTGCCGGTGGTCTTCCCGCACACTGAGTAGGAGGCTGTTCTTAAGCTCTTGGTTCCTTCGCTCAGTGGGGTTGGCTTGCCGGTGTTATGGCAGGGTTGTCCAGGTTTCCACTCCCCATCTCTTACACACTGTCTGCCACTTGTGACCTGTAAACTGAGTCCCATTGTCATTGAGGATAGCTTGAAGGTATCCTCAGCAGGGAGAAATTTAGTTTTCAAACTTCCAGATTATTCCGAGGGCCTTTTGGTTAGCTAATGGAAAAACCTCCACCCAATGGGTAAACAGATCCATTATGACCAGAAGGTAAAGGTTTTACCATGTGCTCCTTGAGTAAGGCCTCACGATGTCGGCGGCCAAGTAGGTCCAGGGTCGTCGCGGCTTCTCGGTGGGCATGCTAACTGGATAAGCCTTGCCCCTGT
The DNA here is from genome assembly GCA_002778355.1 of Clitarchus hookeri. Classification (NCBI taxonomy): domain Eukaryota; kingdom Metazoa; phylum Arthropoda; class Insecta; order Phasmatodea; family Phasmatidae; genus Clitarchus; species Clitarchus hookeri. Next base: position 36,827 of record NQII01001452.1, read on the forward strand.
AGCAAGGCTCACACCCCATTACAAATTGTCTGATATCAAGACTCATTCCCACTCAGACATACTTCTCCCCTACGTTTCGGAGGATCTCCTTCATGTCGGAATGTTCTGCCTGGCGGTGGTCGTGATGGTGTCTGCAGATATCGGCATGTAGCTCCTTCGGGAACCAAATTTTGCACGAGGCTCCAGGATTATTATTCTGCGACCAGATTTTCCTGTCTCGGAGTTAAAACTGTTGGGGTTGGTTTCGTACCAGGTCTTGGCACTCTGGACAGGTCATCAGACAGATCGTTTGATTTTCCTGGGCAGTGCTGTACTGCAAAATCGAACTCTGTGAGGAGCATCACCCATCTTCATAGCTTGGTTTTGGTGGTCCAGGATTCATGTAACCACTGGAGAGCGCTCTAGAACTCACTGTAAATTGACACAGTTTTCTTCCCAGGAGGCTGAGTATACAATGATATCTAGGTATGCAATGCAAAATTCGCCAATGTAGCCCGTTAATACTTCGGCTGACATTAGTCTCTGGAATGTGGTGGGCGCATTTTTCAATGCAAAAGGCATAACCTTAAATTGCAGGGTTTCTCCCTCGG
>NQII01001452.1:38094-132455 GCA_002778355.1 Clitarchus hookeri
TTAGCAGCATACTTAACGAGTGATTCCGTACAGAAAATGTTAAAACAGTTGCTAGAAATGCATCCACCAACAGTCACGCATGCTTGGCGACCTCTACATATGGCGTGATTGGCTGACAATGGTGGCATGCGTGAAATACCCGGCGTATTTGAATATGTTCGCCAATCGCTCCACCGATGCTACCAAGCTTGCATTGCTGTCGGTGGTAGCAATTTTGAGCAATTGTTATAAAAATTGCTGTAAAAAGGCATGTAGCGGCGACGCTGCATTTCATGTGTTATTTTTTGTGTTTGTACCTCAACGCGTCACTCCCGCCCATATATTCCAATACAATAATTGTTTGTTTTAGTGAGCTCTACCACCCCTCAATGTTTGTCCCATGATTTTGGAATCATCCTGTATGGTACTACTATGAATTCCATCTGAATTTCATGTCAGTTTAATTTTACTGTGAGCTTGGTTCTCCCTTTAACTGGCAACGTGTATGTAGTACTAGCCATGTGAATTTGGCGGGTCTGGGGGGAAAGTTCCTTCGATTGTGCTTGGATGAGGAGTTCTTTCCATATACAATCTCCCATAGCAGCTGAATCGAGTAGGGCGGTCGTCGTCCGGTTTTTCACCTCGACTTCAATCCTCGGGGTTTCGAGCGGGTTTGGTTCTAAACCCAACGCCTGCATGTCGATGGGCACCTGGTTTCCAGTGATGATGGCCCGCTACGCACCACGGCGCTGGCGTTTCCCGACTATGGTTTGTTTTCTTTTTGTTCAGGAGCTCGTTGTTCAGGTGTGCTTCCTGTGCTCGCATCCCTCTCTTTCATTCCCCAGCAGGTGGCATACTTATTTGGGTAGTCTCTGTTAAAGTGTTGGCCCGGGTTGTGCCGGCACCGCTGGAGTATGATGAAAGAGGAAGGGAGGGGGGGTGTAAGATGAGCTGGCGAGGGTGAAGGATGATAAGGGCAAGGTGCACACCTTGTCAGTTTCACTTCGTTCTTCCCCTTGCTGCCCTTAATGTGGTCTACAGTGGCTTGCGCCTTATAATTCCTTTCACTTTCTTTCGCTCGTTCTACCAGCTCTTCTACTGACTGAGGCCACGGGATTTGCAACAAATTACTTATGTTAGGCAAAAGCATGCGTGAGATGGTGCACACACAGCTTTCTCCATACGAAAATCTCTGCTTCTTCATCACTGGTATGTATCCGGCAGACGGGATAGGACTTCCTCCCCAGAAAACTGCATGGTGAGGCAGGAACAGAACTGGGACCAGTCCGTGATAAACTCTTGGTACCTGTTCCACCATTCCAAAGTTTTTGCCGCTGTTTTCTCGCTTTCGTGACCCATTGTTTGGGAAGTACTCCGTTGTCCTAGAACTCGCTTTCGCATTGTTGCGTGAATGCCACGGGGTAATCTTGCGGTCTACCTACACTAGAAATTGGGGCCTGTCCTAACTCCTACTAGAGGCCGTGCTATGGTGTGGTCTGAGGTTGCTAGGCTGGTATTCTTCTGCTCGCCAGAAAACTTTGCAATGGTTAACTAAACCCAAGCCTGTGATATGCCCATCGGGCCACCCGATGCAAAGGTTGTGAAATGTCTGGGCACCAGTCATGCATCTGGCGGTGTTCACTCCTGGTCTGGTACAGGTTATCCAGACACAATATGCGGTCTGCCGCGTTCAGAACTCTTCGCACCTAAACTTTAGGCCACCTGTATATCTAGCTTCATCCACCCAACCTATGCAGTTATAGTGAAATCGATTCTCACAACGGACACAATATATAACATGATGCTCCATTCCATGGCAGGTCGAATGGTAATGTTGTCTTCTGCCATTCTCTGGGTTACTTATTGAGTGCCATGGGGTGTTTTACGACTCCCCGAAGTCTCTGGGGCGGCGAGCTGGTTCCCTCTGCTTCTTCTCAAGGTACTGGTCTGGCTCTTTCCTTGTTTTCTGAACAAGACGTAAGGCCCCACATTGGGCACCACGAAAAACCCTCCCCTTTCTTTGACGTGTGACGGCCGGGATGCTTGGCATGTCACTGGTCTACTGGTCTACATGGGGTTTTGAGTGGCTTCAGGCAGAGAACCTTGGGTGACCTTATGGGCTGGTTACTGCGGGTTCGCCCTGGCTCTTAAGAAGCCAGTGTACAGAGTCGGCCTATGGCAAGTTATGTGGGCATCTAAGATGGTGGGATTGGCAGTTCATGCTGGCGTACCACCCTCAGGCCGATGCTGGTCTGTCCATTGGCTGGCTGCTGTAGACAACTCTCAAGGCTCGTGCGGCTAGAGCTGGCTGGTCCTGGGACTGCTGGTGGCGTTATGGTGGCAGGTGGCGGTGATCGATTAGCTGTACTGGCGAACTCAGGCCCACAGGCAGTCCGAGCCGAAGGCGGACGACGACTGGATCAGGTGTCCTGCTAGTTTTCCGGGGTGGCTCAGATAAATGCCTATGGGAGACTGAGGAGTGAGACCCCTGCAGTCGGTGGGCGGCTTGTACCTGTTCTCGAGCGGAGGAAAGGCTGAAAGCCGACTGGGATGGGTTACTTGGCAATTGGTTGACGGTAGCTGCCTTCTTGTCGACCCACTTAGTCCCTCCTCGTCGTGTGAATGGCATGGGGTAGGTTCTATAGGTCACTGCAGAAAGCAAGGGGCAGGTGACACAATTCCCTAGCTAGAGTACCCAGATGCAATAATGTCATGCCGTGTCAGTCCTAGTGCTCCAACCGGCGAATCTCACGCAGTGGATGGAGCAGGTAAGCTGACTTGGGGTGACACTTAAGTTTCGTCATGAGCTGCTCAGAGCCTATCGGGTCACACCTCGTCAGGTCTGGCACTCCAACCGGCGAATTTCACTCGGTGGATGGAGGTTAGCTACAGTATTGGTGGCCGGCGAATCGCGTGGTGTTTTGCGATATACGTACTGCCCAGTTACAGGAGCCCACAGTCCTGCTCAATTGTCGGAAACTGTTTGGCAAGATGCTGTCACCTGCCTCTCCCTTGGGAGATGGCATTTACAAGGTAGTTGAGAGGAACTACTCACCTTTGGAATCAGAATGTAGTGTGTATTTATTCTAGGTAGAATAAACATGTCGACTCGTACTAACTCCCAAGCTTTCGTGATTGCCAAGCAACCAGCGTTAATAACAGGCGAAGGAGGCCTGTTAGGCAAAGAGCAAGTCTATAGCAAATAATAAAGCAGTCATGAGAACGACTCTGACCCTACTGTTATCTATTGTAGACCTGAAGCGACAGGGTAAGCACTCCCAAGTGGAGTGGGTGAATCAGGGTTGAAGCAATCTTCGCTGGTAGAAGATCTCGTTGAGGCAGACAGCCCTAGCACAGCCGTGGTAGGGCGAGCTGCTGAGTTGCCAAGGCAGAGGAAGCCAATGCGACGACAACTCGATGTCAACTGGCATTCTGGGGGCTCATCCGGCCCTAAATACTGAATAGAGCCTTCCATCGGTTTCGTTCGGGCTGTTCGGCCATCCGGATCCTACATTGTGTGGGCGGCGCCATCCCCTTGCTGCCCTCTTTTGGCGAGTGTTGGAAGAATGTGTCTGTAGTTGCGGTTTGTATCTCACGCTCGCTTAGGAGCAAGCCGGTTTCGTTCAGGTGGCTAGGCAGGGGCACACGATTGATGTTCGTATTTAGTGTCACTGGCAACGGTATGAAGAAATCGTCTTCTGGGTGCAGCTGCCTCGGGTTCGATCTATAGTGTGGGTGCCATGGCTCCTCACGGGCTGAGTTGAAATCGTAGACTACACGTCATGCATCAAATTGAAGGGTGAACTTGTGTCCATGTTATCTCTAGGATGATTTAAGCTTGCGAAAGTGGTCCTCCAACAACTACTTTGTGTTGGAAGATATGCCTGCAGAGCAATGTGAAGTTCTGAAATGTTTTGTTCGAGAGACAAACCCAACTATCAAAGTTCTTTGTGTCCAGCGACATATGAGTTTGTATACCACATCAACATTCCTCAGTTATCTATTACTAAACGAGTTATTCTCTCAAAGATTGCGACTCTCTTTGATTCTTGTGGGTGGGTGTCACCAGTGATAGTGTGGGTTAAGATGTTCCTTCAGACTCTGTGGACATTAGGATTAGAATGGGATCGACCAGTCACTGAAGAAATTACTTATCAATGTCTGCATTTCCGAACATCACAATCTTCCCTTTCGGCTGTGAGAATCCCAAGATACATCAGTTTATGTGATGCGAGCAACTTTCAGCTCCATGGGTTTTGTGATGCCTCTGATAAGACATATGCTTATGTGATCTATGTGCAGCTTGTTGACAGTGGTGGAATGAATTCGACCCATCTGGAAATTGCTAAATCAAAGGTCGCTCTGCTGAATACACTGTCTATTCCTAGGCTTGAGTTACAAGGTACTGTGCTCCTGGCAAGGTTTTGGCTGTACATGAGCAACCAGTTTGAAAACAAATAATACAACTTTACCATACATGTGTGGTGTGACTACAACTGAGCTATTGCGAATAAAATCTCATAAGTTTAAGACTTTTGTAGCAAATAGGGTTGCTGAAATTCAGACCATCGCACCTCCGAGCATGTGGCATTATGTCTCATCTAGCTGCAACACAGCAGATTTAGCTTCTCGAGCTGTTTATCCAGAGCATTTAGTTGGTAACATACTGTGGTTTTATGGTCCTGACTGACTGGCAGGCTCGGCTGCAAATTGGCCCATACATAAAAAAAGCATACCAAAGAAAAAATACTGCCTCGGGTAATTGTCAGTGTACAAAAGAGGTGGACGGAAGAGAAACTGATTTTAGATTGTATTTAAACACTGTTTGGGATTGCCGACACAGGGCTCTTCTCAAACGCAAGAGTTTGTTGGTTTAGGACAGCTTCAGAGCCCACCTAACAGAGAGGGTGAAAGGAAAGTTGCAAGGTCTGTATACTGACATTGCAACTATTCCAGGCGGTATAACTTCAGTTCTCCAACCTCTCAACATTTCTGTAAATAAGCCTTTCAAAGGCGAATTTTGCAAACAGTATCCCAATTGGATGTGCGGTGATGATCATGAATATACACCGAGTGAAAAGTTGAAACGGCCATCATTAAGGAAAGTTCTAGAGTTGATACTAGCTGCCTGGCAAATTGTGAAACCGCGAATTGTAACCCGCAGATTCAAGAAGTGTGGCATATCCAACAAAATTGAGGGCCCAGAAGACGACGAGTTATAGAATGCATCTGAAACAGAAACTACCAACAAAGACAAGCCGGAACAGCAGGCGTCATCCTCCAAGAGTAACAGTGATAACTCAAATTCTTTTTTTTCCCTCCACCAGTTATGTGATTGTGATCCATTGTTTCCATCATGTTGTTTATGAAGAAAAGCTTTTTTAGATACTGTTGTGAGTTGTTAGGAAGTATTATAATTATTTTGAACCATTTTCACAAAAGTTTTTTTTTATCCCCCAAGTTTTGAGTGCAGTAAAATATGTCAAATTCAATACTAAATATTGTTTCCAGTAGCTCTGACTATTTTTTATTGGTATATAAAATCAGCGATAAAACATTTATTTGAAATAATTACAACACAACTTGCAAGTATATTTCTCTTAACAGTGATAATACATTATTGGTGTTTAATTAGTACATGCTGCTTGTAGCGTTTCACTTTGTGTTGACACATCCCGCGTCCCTAAAAGATATTTATTCGTCAGAAGACACACTCTGGCAAAACTCGCAGGCGGACGACCGCAATAAATACTAAGGCCTTGGCGGGCATGCGGGAAGAATGACGCTAGGATGGCTCGGCGGAATGAACACGTAGCGTAGAGACCACATGCGGAGGAAGGCAGACACACCTGCGTTTCGCAGCTGACAAGGGACGCCAAGCTCACACCATCGGCTGCGTCTGTCCCAGGCTGGCTACCGCAATAAACGATGAGAGCTTTTGGCGAGCGGGCCAGAATAATAGCGACGCGAGATCCGGAGGCAGCGGAAGAAACATGGAAGAAACACGTGCGCCTACAAAGGGACCACCCAGGGTCCCAACACGTGCAGCGCAGAATAAACGTCTATGTCAGAAGCGAGGGACGACGCCGGGCCATGTGCGAGAACCGAAGCGCCGAAAACGTGTTTTACGACTCCGGAGATGCGGCGAGCAGTGCGGCCACGTGCAGAGATGAGGCGAGCGACGCGATAGCTGGAGACAGCAGAAGAAACATGTGCGCCGACCACGGGACCCACCAAGTGTCCCCGCACGTGCAGGACGAAGCACTTAAACTTCTAGGCCAGAATCGAGGGACGACGCCGGGCCACGTGCGGATAGCCGAAGCGCCGAACACGTGTTTTACGACCCAGAGGTCGCGGCGATCAGCCCGGCCACGTGCAGAGATAATGCAAGTTTAATATGGCGAACGAGCATTCAAAACCACGAGAGAGAGGCAGGAACCGGGGCAGTCAGACGTCGTCAAGCGAGGAGTGTGGACCGGAGCCGGCAAAAACGAGTTCGCGAGAATGCATCAAGACGTCAACATCAGTCGGAGGACGTCAAGCGAGGTGTGCGGAGCAGAGCCAGTACGAGAGGAGGCGTCGAGACGCCAACCGGGAGGACCTGTCGCAGCCCAGGCGTCCCAGTCTGCCTACAGAGTGATGAAGCGGTCCAGAGGTCGCCGGCCGAGAGAAGACCAGCGCCTCGAGTCAGATAAGTAGAGTCATACAGCAAGTGTGAAGAATCGTGCTCCCCACGACGCAAATCGCCGCATCAAGCAATACGTAGCCTACGTAGAAAAAAAAAGGGGGGGAGAGTTGTCTCGTGTGTACATGTAGAAGTGACCCTAAGCATAAGTAAAAACTGACTTATGGTAACTCGCAAGGAAGGTGAATTTATTTGGTAAATTGGACCTAGGGATAATAGTGTCAACATATTCCTATGCCCTAACACTGAGGGCTAGCATCAATTGCTGGCGCCTTACGCAGAGAGCAGATTCCATACCTACTTAGAAACCCTAGCATTGGGCAGGTATCAGTGTCCTTAAAAAAGTTAATCAGTAATGTAGCCTGAACTTCGCGCAGAAACTACGTGTTACAGTCCTCGTGTCAAGGTTACGTGTAGGTCGCAGCCCCATTCCACCATCCACGACAGTCACGTGCATCCTTAAAGCTTCCACCCTGTCTCGCCACAAGGCAGAGCTTCCACATGTTTACATTTCCCCTCCCTTTTCCAGTCATGTTGCCGATCAATAAATTCCTCCAAGCCTCTTTTGTTTCCGTGTAAGGCAGAGGATAGCCAACTGTGGTCGGAGAAGAAAAGGGAAGAGGCAACACAACGTTTTTTTTATAGGAGTCACATTCCAGCATGGAAAAAAAAAAAACCAACACTTCAATGCGTAAAAGGAAAAAGAAAAAGGAAGCCAGCCAGCCAGCCAGCCAGCCACCACAGTTGTTGACCTTCTTTTAACAACCATAGGTTACCGCTATCCTACAGCATGCCACAATTTTTTACTTTTAGCGCCGCAAGTTATTTAATTAAAGTATTTTCCAAACATATCACAACCACCACACAGTAATGTAAAAAAAGAATAATTTGTTACATACTTACTAACAAGGCGCCACAAATTGTTGTTGCAATTTTATTTTAAAAAATTTTCTTCCTGATATTTGCAAAAATCACGGTGCATGCTATAAACGAGTAAATACGGTAAATTAGTAGTAGGGCTGCAAAGGTACCGGTAAATATGCACTGTCCATTTTATCATCTTGTTTTATGCAACTTGGTCGAAACTGTATGTAATATGGCCTGTCCCAATTTTAAGCCAACACATGATTTTCAAAGATTCAAATTGATAAAAAAAAAAATTGGCTTACAATGTGGTAAATATGATATGTCTGTTTATTGCTTTGACAATAGAACACACATATCTAGCCTGCAAACTGATTGGTGCCTGAAGCACCAAAACTAGGTTGCCAAGAAGGGTCGTGGAATGGTCTCTGAATACGTAATGGCACGTGGGGTGAAGGTAATTCTAGACTGGCAGTAGACGTGCAAAAGGAATAGCTAAAAACTAGAGAGACAGCGAGGTCAAAGACTGACGAAGGTTTCGGGCAGTGATATTCTGCAAAAGGCAAAAGAGCTGCGAGAGTTAGCACTGAACTAAGAACCGCAGGTTCTATTTATACCCAAAAAACAGAGCTAGTGCGAGGATCCAAGAGGAGGGGGGAGGGGGGAGACAGGGGCGGTGAGATGGTGGCAAACCTCAAAATGCTATCTTGTCCTCAAATTTATTATCAAGAAAAAAATTATACCAAGAAGCTGAAGTTTCAACATAATTTGCATATATTCATGGTTTACACATGCTACACACAAAGTACTGCAATATAAGTGAGTATATAATATATTAATTGATCCAACGTGTGATAAATTTAATTTAACGTAATAAATTTGTATTTATAAACAATGGCTAACCTTAAAACAGCAAACATGAACAATGTTGAGAACACAGTGTCACCAACTTGTTAAGTGAGTGGAAAAACTTACCTAGGCATATTCCCCATTCCAATGAGAAACATTAGTTTTGAAACATGGTTTAAGTGAAAAGTTTCAAATTGCAGTATTTTGTTACCGTAGTGCATGTTAAATTTTGTTTCGGAAAAAGTTTCAGATTCATAACTAGGAAAAATAGGTTACCTGTATTTACGTGTGCAAAGTGTAAACAATGCTGTACCAACTGATTGATACCATACTCACTTTATTGCATACATATATGGTTACTTAGTAATTTGTTTAAGTTTCACCATTGTTAAGGTTAAATTTTTCTTGATCTGTAATAACCGATCACGTAGAAAAACGTGACAAATCTAGTGCTTGGACACTAAAATGTGAATAAAGTTCGTATGACTCAAACTATTAGCTGCGAATGATTATATCTGCCAAGGACTCAAACATCAGTGCAACTGCACATGCATTCAGCATTTCTGTAAAGAATGTTTGGCAATGGCGGAAAGTGAAGCAGTGCACCAATTCATTTTGAGTTTCGTTTTTCTTAATTTGTATTTAGAATTTTGTAAGGTTTAGTCGGAACACCACGACATTCAACGATCTAGCATGCCATACTATTATTTTCGTGTTTGCAATATTCCAAATTAAGAGTCCATGTAGTCTTAAAATAAATACAGTGGAACCGCGATATTGCGATCATGGCCTATAGCGTCACGTCCGCCATTGCGATAGTTTTTAAATTCACTATCATTTGCCCTATCATTTGAAAGGTACTTAATTTCGTTTATAACGCAACTCTGTTAATGAAGCCTTTCACTATAGCGATACAAACATTTGTAAACTCGTATTTTTTAAATGTTTAAACACGTCGCATCGCAAGTGACATCCACCCATTAGCCATGCCCGAGCCAGCCTTTGTTAGTCTGTGTCACGCGGCGTCACTCGCGTCAGATGGAGGAGCGTGGAAAGAGGTGCGTCGGGTGTTGTAGTGAGGGATAAGAACGTGTACGAAGGGGAGAGGTACAATTGGAAGTAGAGCTCAGTAGAGAACAAGAAAGTTGGGAGGTACGTTGGATATAGATCAGGAGGGGGCGCAGGGGAATGGTACGTACTGTTGAATGTAGGAAGGGCGGAGAGATGCTATCCGTCTACCGCTCCTCCTATGTTGTGGGGTAGGAAGACGACTGCCGCTTGCTGCTTCTCCACGTGCAAGGGGAAAAGCATGATTACGTCTAACAGATACTAGACAATGTTACATAGTTTATGATGGTTCGTGCATTTTTTGCATCTTATGTTGAGTGGATTTAAATTGTGAGCGTAGCTTTATGTGTTACGGTTTTTGTAAACCTTAGTTCTGTTTAGATTATGGAGTGTGCAAATAAAAGAAAAACACAACCAGCTATAGTGGCCTACATACCGTTGTGTGAATTATACAGTTGAGTTGAGCAGAAATATCAATAGGGCATGTATGCAATTGTGAAGTACAATCTATGAGATGTACAACAACCTATAAGTGAGAAAAATGAACTTCCTCCCGCCCGCACTAACTTTTCATTTATTCCTAATTCACGGCTTGCAGCTCGATTTCCATACTCTTCAGCAAACAAAATCACTTTCATTTTGAAATCTGCGGTGTAGGTACTTCGCTTTTCGATCATATCACACTTCTTCACTGCCACAACATCAAAACAACACTACGTGCGGCGTAAAGACGATATAAGAGAAAGACCTGTAAGTCAAGGCTAACACTTGGTACCCAAGAACCAACGCTAATGTACATTCCACAGAAATCTTTCGAGAATAATCGATTGTCAGTTATCATATGGCAAGAATTGATTCCTTTTATTTCATTTGATTCTTTTAAAATTTATTTTTCTGTTAAGGATTGTGAAGGGAATTATGTAATGGAAATATTCATATGCCTTTCTATATTTTGCACGTTTATTTAAAACTTTGACGCTATTCGCCTCCCTGTGATATGATATACAGGGAGGGTCATAGGGTACGAGTTACCTTTCTGGCGCAGACTATGGGCACCTTGTATGCTGAACAAGGGTAGTAAACAATAATGTAGTCACTCGGTGTTTTGGTTGACTGGGTTATATTTGTCTCATATATCATACACATCCTTTTCCAGAAAAAAAAACGCATACTTTACACATATTTTACTCAACCTGCGAGTTGTGAGCCTGAAGGGCAGCTTTGAATTACTTGTGCTACTATTGCCGACGTTGTGGGGGGTGGGGAACGCTANCCCCTCCCGTTACAAAAATTTACTGTGTCTACACGTGGGACTGGAGGTAGTGTATTATTGATCTGCTGTTTGCTTCGTGAGCATGAGAGAGAGAGAAAGACGTGTGGTGTGGCGAACTAAGGGAGGAGGGACGGGAGGAGAAAGGAAGTAGTCAGAGAGGTGAAAAACAGGAGAAGAAGGGGTAGCGGGCAGAGGGGTGAGACAGCAGAAGGTGTAGCAGGTAGAGGGGCGAGAGACAGGAGTAGAAAGTCAAAGAGGGCAGAGGCAAGTAGGGAGGGACGTTCAGTGATCTTCAGGCTTTGTGTGTATGAGNGGGTTTCGGCGGTGCTACTAAATACTAACAATGCGGCACGCGTCAACTTTATAAAATAAACTGCAGAAATAATGGTTGGGTTTTTGCTTTTAACATACATCATTAGAAATACTTGAAATATATAAAAAGAAAGCTCGATAAAATTTTTCTCGTAAAAATATTACTTCAAATTAAATTACATGTTTATAAGTTATTTCTCTCTGGCAGTCAATGTTGTGTCTCGAGCGCTATGTCTGTACATTCCAAACGAACTACGTCCAACAAACTTGCGGCGCACTGTGACTGCACTGTAGGCCTGTAGTGACGCTTGGCAACATCGCTTGCTTGCAAGGACACAGCTGTCACACGACCTTTGCCAAGGTCACGTGCATCAACCATCTGTGGTGCAGGCCGTGTTGTACAGGATGTACAACCACAACAATGAGTGACCTGTAATCGATAAACATAATTTTTTTCAACATCCTTTGAAAATAATGGTGCGACCTATAAGCGATAAATTACGGTAGTGAAAAAATAAAGGTAATGTAAATGTTGTGCCTAAGTAAGTAAAAAAATTGTAAACATATGCCGATAATTCACACTTTTCTGTATTAAAACAAGTTAAAATCATTTTTTCATTTGTTGTAAATGTCGGTTTTCAATGTTGACATTTTTAATTTCCTTCAATATATCATTCCTGATTGTCCAAATATTTTTCTGACCTACCATAAAGCTACATTTTTTTACGTTTGAACAGATATGTGTGTTGTCCACGGGTTGGAACAGAACGGGAAAGTAACATCTGTTCATGGTGCCAGCNGTGTGTTGTCCACGGGTTGGAACAGAACGGGAAAGTAACATCTGTTCATGGTGCCAGCCCCTCCCGTTACAAAAATTTACTGTGTCTACACGTGGGACTGGAGGTAGTGTATTATTGATCTGCTGTTTGCTTTGTGAGCATGAGAGAGTAGAGAGAGAGAAGTGTGGTGTGGCGAACTAAGAGAGGAAGGAAGGGAGGAGAAAGGAAGTAGTCAAGAGGGGTGAAAAACAGGAGAAGAAGGGGTAGCAGGCAGAGGGGTGAGACAGCAGAAGGTGTAGCGGGTAGAGGGGCAGGAGTAGAAAGTCAAAGAGGGCAGAGGCAAGTAGGGAGGGACGTTCAGTGATCTTCAGGCTTTGTGTGTATGAGACAGAGAGAGCGAGACAATAAGTGAAGTAGCGTGCTGATTGGTAGGCAACTAACTATTCCTCACGCCTCTTCCACAAACTTGGAGAGGAAGAAGAATGGAGGAGGAAGCAAGGTTGCGTCTGCTGGTCGTAATGCTGCTGTCGGACGTCTAGATTTTTTTGTATTAACTTGTTGCTATATACGCATAGTTTACGGCATTCGTTAAACACAGAATCTACAAGGGCAAATACAATTACAAAAAAAAAACATGGACCACGGTAAATTTTGTTATAACAATAACTCGCTATAACGATAATTTATTTTGGCATTGTTGATTATCGTTATAAAGCGGTTCCAGTATATGATGTGTAACATTGTGTCATGAGAAAATAGCTATTTCATGGACATTTCAGCAACTTGCTTTGTGAAATAATTATTGAGAGTACAATACACATTTGTTTATTCCAATAACTTGCCCATATGTATGAATTTGAGCAAAGAAATGGAGGCAACATTTCCAACAAGTGTGTAGGCTTAGTTATTCACACTAATGAAGTGCATAAAATTGTGACCATTACACAGCATTAGGTCTACTTATTTGATTCTCTTAAGTTTTCATGTGTGTCCATTGTTAAAAATGTTTAAAAATTAGTGTTATATATTCATTTAAATACACTAATTTGATAGAAATTGTTTTTTCCTAGTGATAAGTATGCAAATATTGGGATCAGCCTATAATCGAGAGATCTGCCTCTTTTCAGGTAAATACGGTAATATTAGAATTTTTGAATATTCGCACTTGCCTACCGCCAATGCAGATGTTTTCATGTAAAACCCACGGCTCGTGGCCCAGGCACTCTATTGTTATTTTTTACAATCTCATAAAAAATTATAGTTCCTCCAGGATTGTGTGAATGGTGTTTGAATGTAATAAGAGAGCAAAAGGCAACATTAAATTTGAGACATTGAATGTATCATTAGCGGAGTTCAGTGCCTTACATTTGCAAAGTTTCACCTTCTAGTACGTACAGTTTTCCGTAAATCAGACTCGTATAATAACAAACAGTAAACAGACAAAACTGGTAAGGGCATTCGTTTCAGTGTTTTCTGTCAGCATTTTTTGTAGCAATAGAAATAAATCTGGTAAATGTTATTAAACCTAATTTATTTAGATGAGATACAATATTTTCTACAGTCGAATTATTATTACAAAATTAACAAAATTGTTTAATCACTTTGCATTACGTTAGTGCGGAAAATATTAAAAAAGAAATCGCGAACATGAATACAATTTACAGTTTGCTAAGCTAATTTTAAATCTAACTTCTATATTACAAGTAACTGTGTGATTAACGCCACGGGTATGAACACCTTCCCATCACAATCATATTACTGGCATGACTAGCACGTGTGTGCAATGTCTGGGCAAATTTTGGAGAGCAGCATGAATGAAGTACGAGCTTGATGGAGAATCATGAAATTCTCGAAACAAAAAGAAAATTTCAGCAGTATTCAATAAGAAGCTTATGATCTGCCCTGCCCCTTTTTTTATAATATTGTAAGAACCGTATGATGAGTTAATGAGACGAAGACGGTTGGTGCAGTTTCTTCATGATGCTGCCTCTTTGGCACTCTTCCTTCGCTTCACGTCCCAGTTGAATACGCGGGCCATGTTCACTTCTGTGGTTGTAAACTGGTCCCTGAAACCCACCACACAACTCCAGGTTCACCTCAATACACAACCACAACATGCAACTAAAAGATATCATAATTTCTTTCATAATACATAATGATACTGTGCAAGCAGTATGTGTAACAAGTGGGGAAATGACAGAAAAGCCTAAGTTTGTAGAGTCTTCACAAGGCACTTGTGAAAATTATTAGTGATGGACAAGTTTGATTCTTACAGCTTTGAGTCAAGTTGCATGAAACTCAAGTCAGTAGAGTTCAGTATAAAATTTAGAGTTAAAATCGAGTTTGCACCAAGTATAAATGTATATGTATGCACACAGATAAAATGCCCACCCGTTATAACTTCCTCCCCCTCTTATAGTCATGGTTTACCTTACCAAGAAAAAAGTTTGGGACTAATTTTTACTAGTAACAATTGTCCTTTGCAGAGTTAAGTGATTCATAGTGTTGCTTTTCCTCTCTTGCCAACGAGTGAATGACTACAGTACATAGGAAAGGAATGGTAATGCCAGCCACATGATGCTGATAGAAAAACATGACAACAGCTACACGAGTGGAGTGGGAGAGTAGCTTCAAGGGTTGTCCATCAGCACACCACTGGGGGAGAATGGACAAGCAGTCCACATAAAAATTTTTTTTAATAGATAAGTTTTTTTATACATTATACACATGTTTTGAAATCAGCAATTACAAGAGTTGTTTTCATTCCAATGAAACTATAGTTGGCAGTTTAGCAACGTAAAATTATTGATTCGCTAGGCATGAAAAGTAATTGTTTGGTGCAAATATTATTTCTTTATAACCTAAAAGCACCGTTACTCGTATTGCACATTTAGTAGCCAGATGCCTGCTAGAAAAACAACTACTTGAAGGGCTAAGTCAATCTTTGTTCGACACAACTTGATTTTTCGAGTTTCAACCCAAAACTAAAATTTATCTTTAACCACCTGCCAAAATACAAAATTTTCTGACCAAGATAAAATGTTATTATTTCAATGTTATGTACAAAACAAGTGGTTAAGAAATCTATATATTTAGAATTTAATTCATGGTGGGACTCAGGTCTACAGTAATTTTTTTTATTTATTTGGCAAAATACTTTATACATTCAATAAACATATTACATGTATAACACAAATGCATATGAATGTTTCATGAAAATAGCAAAGGGTTAAAACTACCAACAGTAAATAATAACAATTTAGCAAATCAACACTGCAGAAGAAAACACTAGCATAGTTTACTGTAAATAAAAATGTATACTTTCAGTACCTCATGCACCAATTATAATGTGCAGTGTGTGTACGTGGGAACAAAGACAAGGGGAATGCTTCAAGTAAAATAATGGCCAATCAAATGACACTCCTCAAAAACTTTAAGCCACTTGAAAATAAAAGGTATTAATTCCAAATTAACTTAAGCTGTTCAGGAAAGTGTCAAAAAATTATAGTTTGAGTGTTACAGTCACACAAGGATATACTTCATTTCATATAAGTTGGCCAGATTCTGAAAGTCAGTGAGTGGCAACTTCACATATTCCAAATAAACAACGTGCCATTTACAAAATCCTGTATCAGCTGACGCACGAACGAACAAAAGCTAATGTTACGTTGGCTATTCTGAGTGCACTGCCGACGCACATTAGACCAGCCAAAAAATGTGCGATAAGAAAGAGTTCCTAGGTTAATTAACACATTTTATTGTAAGTGATCATAAAACTGCTGTTTTTAGTGTTAGAAACTAAACTTCATGCTAAAGTAGAAATGTATAGGTGTTCAAAATTAAAGGCACGTTAAAACTATCCGTATCCAAGTGAAATGCAATTTCAAATCTTTTTTTCACGTCCTAATCGCCCCTCTCCAACCCTGCTTTCATTATGTGCTAGATATTAATTCCAAAAGCACACAGAAATATTGCATAATATTGTTGAATTATTTTTTCAAATAGTTTAAAGATAAATATTTCTAATTCGTGTTGTTACGAGCCAGTAATAGAAGAACAGTCAACTAAAAAATACGCTATTTATTGAGCAAAATAAGCAGCTCAGACTTTGCTCCGGACAGAAGCATCACCAGCCACAAAAAAAGTGTCCCGCATGCGCCATATATAAATTTACGAACAGATACCAATAGTTTTATTTTTCGCAAGCTCTGCATAATTTTTAAAGTAACACATATTTCGTGTACAGCGTTTATGAATGATCCTACATACGTCCGAGGCCTCTCTAGCCGCCTGCCATGCCACCATCTCCGTTTGAATTTTAAAAATTTTTTACATCACCCACACACAACTTTTGTTCATTTGTAGATAACAATAATTTAATTAAATCCTATTCAGTTCAATATTAATCCAACACAAATCCACAACCTAATAACAAAATGCTAGTAAATATTTTATTATTGATAAAATAAAAATACTTCTTACATAGTAAAAAAGTTTCTACAAAGAAGTGGCAGAAACCTATTTGTTTTTATTTTCTTGGCAATATGAAAAATTACACAAATTTGCTTCCAATGCAGCTGTCTTTTTATTTTTGATGTCCTACACTAAATACGGCAGTGTTTAAGCACGTGTCTTCTCCAGTTCATTCATGTTTATATCGCAGTTTTGCCCTTTGGTCAGTTTATAAAACAAAGAAAACCATAACTTTCAAACTCCCGGGCACAATCTAAAACAGAAACCATTTTTGGCATTCTTAACCGGTTTTTGCGACATAAGCAGCCGACTACAATCACCACCCTTGCTCAATAGTTGCCAACGCAGTATTTGCTAGTTGTCAAAAACTTAACCACAAAGCACAGAAAATGAGTAAAGTCGGCAGTGTTTACAAATACCGTGCNAAAAAAAAAAAAAAAAAAAAAAAAAAAAAAAAAAAAAAAAAAAAAACTATATCAACAACATTGATGTTATATATACGTACTTATTTACTTTCGTCATATCACCAACATGTTTGGTTATAGATGTTCATTTATAAACAAAATACACGTAGGTGAGATTCTGCCTGTGAATGATGATGACCGCCTTACTGATTCAGCTCGATATATGTTATAACGAATTGTATGTGCAATGATAATATTTCAACCTTGCTACCAATGAATTTATTAATCGTTCTCGTGATGTAAAATTTTGCGTAGGTTTCTATAGTCAACCAAGTGATCACCACGCAAACAGTTTTGTTATCTACACGTACGTGAAGTAAATGAGATAATGCAAAAAATTGTAAAATTTAATGTTTGTACGAGTTTTCACAGTAAAAGAAGCTACACTTAAACAAGCAATTTCTTCAATGTTTCGCGAATACAGGAGCTATTAAAGTATTCCGCGAATAAACATAATTTCTCGGTATTTTACACTATTTAGCGTTATTTCGTGGTTCGTGAAGATTTCTAGACCCTACCAATGGAGGACTATAGTGGAGCAATGATGGACCCAGTGAGCCACTGTAAAACTTGATTCACAGACAGTGATCAACAAAGTCCCAAAAGAAATCTCACCTTAGGAAATCAAGATCGTGTTCCACGTGGCTCAAGTTTTTCTTGGCAGAATCAATGTTCTTCTCGAGCAGGTCTGCCGCATCTTCCAGAGTGTACTCCAGCATCACATTTGCCTGCCAACATGACCATGTCACTGTGCTACAAAATACATAATCACAATCTGTATATAATGAAACAACACAGTATTTCAAAAGGCACACAAAAGCTATGAATGCAGACAGAAAAATGTTTCAGGTTCAATGACTTCTAGGCTGAACATCAATCTCCACATACTTGATCCTGAGTCGCTTCACTGGCTGCTGTCCCAGTATACAGGCAGTTTTACGCTTGGCCAGGTAGCAAGAGATATGCTCCCAGCATCTGAGTAGGGTGGTTACTGTCTCAGTCCTCCAAGGTATGTCTAATAACTGGTGATCCAACATGGTGAATGTGAATGAAATGTAACATATGTTTTAAATTGTTCTTGTACTTAAATTAATCTGCAAAATATTCCACAAGTTAGTTGGCTAACATTTTTGAAGTACATTACACAAAATCTTACTGTATAGGTGTTTCACGTCTATGATGATATATGTAACCCTGTTTAGCTTCAAAATTTGCTTGGTTTTTTATTACTTTATTCAAGTATTCACAGAACTGGTTAAGTTCATTTACCAAGATAACACATGTGCCTACATACTTACCAAAGTGTTCAATTCCATATAATTTCTCCCCCACTGTTAATATTCCATGCTTTACTTTTATGTAAAGATGTGCCAATGCACAAAATTATGCAGATGTGCCGATTCTGTAGTGTGATTCAACAAAGTGCTACCGACGTGTGAAAAAGCTTTTTGCTTACATTTAAGTTGAATTTACGTTACTATTATATTTAAACAATGGTATTGGTGAAGTATAGCACAATTAAAAGCAATTTTTAACGTATTTCGGTTTAAAGTGTCCAAAAAAAATGCAGTAATGCAACAAAACATGAGTGTTAGAGTGGAAACAAAAATCTCAGCCTGTGTTTATAAAAATACTTATTTGTGAACACAGAAAACAGTACGCATGCATAAGATTGTTTAAATGTTTTGTTACTATGCTGTTTTTTAATTTTTTTTGCAAATTTCTGAAGTATTTTTTAGATTATATGTTAATTATTTTTAGCCATTTTGAGGAACTGTTATAGTTACTTAAAGTTATGGTGTTTTAAGATAATTAATTGGTGGATTTTAATGAATTTATATATTTTCCAGGGCTATATAGTTTACTTTCGGACACTCCTAGCCTGCACAGGCAGGCAGGCAGGCAGGCAGGCAGGCAGGCAGGCAGGCAGGCAGGCAGGCAGGCAGGAGGGTCTTCACGCATCCCGCAGCTGTGAGACCACTTACACTCGCAACGCTGGTTATCGTACAATGGATGTGCGCTGTCTTGCTTTTTTTTTTCAACAGTGTGAGTGTCTGTTTCACAGTAACACTTCCATCACGACAAATTCTGCTGTCGTGGTCCTGTGTTGGCAGGAGCCCATTGAAGAAAAAAAACCCTTAGTACTCTGACTTTAACGTGTTTTCTGCATCCCAGTGCCATATAGTAGCCACTTCGGAACTAGCATTTTAGTGTATCCTTTGTCACATTGCAGGCAGTCAGTTTAATCAAAAGAAGATTTTAACCTGGTGTTTAAAGTTTTTTTTGTGTGTTAGGGAGGGGGCGTTTCTTTTTTCCATTGGTGTGGTAACACTGGGCTTTTCGGGAGTTTGTGCATATGTTACAGTTTGAGGATAGAGTAGTGTTTACAGAACATTCTAGAAGGTTTTTGACAATGTTTCTGAGTTTTACTGCGCAGTTTGGTCGAGAGAAGGGAGACACTAGTATTTTGAAGGATAGTTAGTGATTCGCTCCCACCATTCCTGATTGGCTACAGGAATGGTGTGTTTTTCTGACTGCCTGGCAGAAGGATGAGAAAGAGGGGCAGCAAGATTTTTGTTTATTGGAGTATTTTTTCGGGAAATGTAGGGATATAACGTCGTCTTTGTCTAGTGAACGTTCATTGGGGTGAACTGGCTGTTTGGATACTCTACTGCAATATCATCTCAGAGGCCATGTTTGTGAAACTGTTTGGTATGAAGTATGTACAACTGGAATTGCATAAATAGATGACCAGAAGAAATACATCAGTTTTTTTGTTTCTCCGTGCCCATGTAAACCAGTAATCAAAGTTTCATAATACTGACCGAGTTATGTCGGTATTACAGTGTATAACCTAAAACTTGGAACTTCTACAGTTTTGCCTCATGCAGGATGAAACAAGACACCTTCAACCGGCAACGCGGACTTAGCATCACTATCACTTTGCGCGCCGCTACAGTGTCACTCCAAACTACACAGTCTTAAGGATAAAGACGTTGCAAAACAATTTTTTGCAACCACTGACCAATTGTTTGCGTCTGAAGGAAGTTTCCCTTTGCTGAACACACTCACGCAGACAGAATTCCTGCAAGGCTATCTTGCTTTTCAGCAGCAAGTTTCAGGAATTTTGAAAGAAGGGCAAACTACTGATGTCCTCGATGTTATGCATGGTCTACGTGAGCAACATTCAGCTTTTGTGTCACAAGCTGTGTCCATGCTGTGGATTCCCACATCAAATGCAGACAGCGAGCGGGCTTTCTCTGCATATGGACAGAACCGAACAACACTGAGCTAATGCTTGCCAATACTTTGGTGCTAGCATGTAAATGACACTGTTCTGAACAAGATATATTTATTTTTGTGATAGGATTTGGTGTTCTCATTTTCAAAACTTAGTGGTGAATTATTGTGTGTGTTATTAAGTTAGAAGTCTTAATTTTTTGTGTCTACATATATTGGCATTTATCAATTTGACACTTGTTTCGGTTGTGAACTGTGTTTGTGCAAAAATTTATATATAATTTCTGTACTGTATCTTTTATATTTTGTGGTGCTGTGTCAAAATGTAATCATCAGATAATATTTTTAATGTGAATTGATATATAATTTTTTAGTAGCCAGTAATGTGAAAAGTGAAAATCCTGTTTCTTTTATGAATTATTTCCAGTTTAATTATCTACAAGACACAATTTCATTGTTTTTTTTTCACTGGATTTTCAAACATTTATGACTAACAGCAAAGTTTTTATTTACCACTTTAACGTTTTAAAGCAAATTTTTGTACAGCTTTTAATAGTTTTTTATGACGAAATTTGGAAATTTTATTTACCACTTTCAGGGGGATTTAACTATGACATACGTTTATATAGTGTTTAATGTTTTATTGTAAACATTTTTATTTAAAATATACACAGTGCTCTGTCATGTCTGCTGTAAACTATAGATCAGCAAACTTTTGAATGCATGGGTTTGATATTGATCTCGCTCGCACGCACGCACATCCCTCACCCCTCCCCCCAAACAAACAAACACACACACACACACAGTTATATAATTTGTAAAAATAATGTTGAGTATTAATTCTAATCCATGATGGAACTCTAGTTAGCATAGTTACAGTAATTCTGTGTTTCTTTCTTTGTAACTTGATGTGCAGTCATAAAAATGACAAATTGTAACAGATCTTGTAGTTTGTGTTGTTACAGCTCTCTGTCATTACCGAGTTTCATGATTAAATAAATAGATGTTTATTTTAAATGAAATAAAACAACTGAACTAAATTTGGTAACTAACTTACAATACTGCATGAATGGTAAATGAACAGATGAGAATTTGAGTAAACCATCGCTAACTGTGTATGAAAGTTTTGCAAAATCTTTAAATACTTAAATGTGATATACACATTCTGCTAACCTGTATACATATAGTATATGATCTGTGATTATATAATATGCATGTATGCATATGTATACCATTGTCCCATATGCACACTTTTCTTCATTGCATAGAATGTTTTCCATATTTTTTCATTATATCTACCATTTGAAGGTAGTGGGGTCGTGGTCCGCTTGCAACTTGCCAACTGCTAGCGTAATTTTTAATGCAATATGGTGTTTTTTTTTACACAATGGGAGCTTTTGGCGGCCGGCACATATAACTTTGGACGGCCCCCGTCGCTAATTGACTGATAACGACAGACCCTAAGGTCTTTACGCCAAGGAAAAACTGGGAAACCTTTACGTGATAGAAGTTCTATAAAGGAAAGAACTGAACAACCATTTGTGAGGGACATACACTCATGATATTAAAACTCTTTTTTATTTCACTCATTTGGTTATACATTTTACTGTCTTTTTTTCATGTTCTTTTAATCTAGCTTGTATATAGTTTATTTTACTGTTACAATAAATCTTTAATTCTTTCTTTAAGCTTGTCTTTATAACAGGTATTTCTGCTAAGATTGAGGAACCTAACTTTGGCCGCTAACATTAATCCTTACGGAGGAACGCAATTTAATTAAAGGACATTTTGCATAACGAAAAACTTCCCCGAGAACGTACCGTCTCCGTTAATCGAGGACACAGCAAAAATATTATCGAAAGATGCAAATAATCATACTTATAAATATGCTGATGTTTCATTCATTTCACATCCTTGGAAGTTGTTATTTTCATTGATTTGAAATCTTCAATCTCTCTCCTGAAAAGTAGCCATTTTTGACTTACACTCTTACTCCCTGAAGCCAAAGAATGAATGGAATCACGAAGAGAGCTACTGAAAGTGTGTACTGACCACTAGAAGTAGTGATGAGTGGTACGGAGTTCACAAAATCACCACAGTATCACATGACAACCATGCTACAGCCACACGCACAGGACAAAACATGAAGCAGATGTTGCGATACTTACGCCCAGCCAGAGACACACCCTGTCGGTGGGGGGGATTTTCGCCTTCACGTACGCTTGCTCCGACAACAGGAACTCCATCTCCAGGTCACTAGGTAACTCACTGTTCTGCTTCTGGAGGAACTTGATCATCGCCAGCGACATTTCCAGGTCAGGAATCTGCACCCGTAACCTGAGTAACAACTTGAGATTTGACAATGCTTTGCACATAAAAATAAAAAAATGTGCCAGTATTAAAGGTTTGATGATACAATACTGCAAAAGAGGGTTAATATAACCAGAAAGGATAATTTAACCACAAGCAAAGCCTTGCCATGTGCTATATGTCTGTATTATTTTTGACCTAAAGAGTTTTAAATAAAAGGCTAGGTCGCATTATAGGGGTGTGTGATTAGCGGATTTTTATGTTTGAATGTTTTCAAATAAAATAGTAAAATTTTTGAACAACATGTGAATAGTTTCTAAGTCGAATAGCTACCAGCAAACATTTTATTTCAGTTATATATAACAGCAATAAATATAAGTTCACTGATCACACAAGAAACTGTTCCCCACAAATAATACTTGCATCTTCAAGTGCAGTATATCATTTTTACAAGATTATATTCCGCTCAAAAGTATGTTGCAAAATGTAACCATTAATAAATAATGCACCAACTATATATATATATATAAAATATATTTTTGTCACAATGTCTGTCCCATACCTTCATACTGCACACAAAAATAGTTTTATATATATATAACACGCGCGCACACACACACACAGTGGTCTGCCTAACGTGGACACCCCCAAAATTTCCGGAATGGTTGCAGATCACGAAATGTGGTTTACGCAAAATGAAATCACGTACAGGGGCAAGCAATTTGCCGCAAGTGACTATTCGTAACACGTATATGGACAGAAATAATTAAACCACATGACTTTTTCCCTGCAGCGCAATTAAAAGCAATGTTTAACTTATTTCAGTGTGCAGCATNGGGGGGGGGGGGTCTCTGTATATTTACATAAATACTCAATTGCGAATTCGGAAAACAGTAAGCATCGTAAGGTTGTTTACATAGTTTTTTGTTGTTGACAGTCAAGTGACAGGCTTGAAACAAAATTGGTAGATTGTGTTCATGTATTGGTTCTGCAATAAACATGATTAATGTTACTTGCAAAATGTCTACTCTTAAACCTAGTACTTAAAAAAAAAAAAAAAAAGTAAACTAATTGGTGATGCTTAATAAAAGGAAGATTAAAAATAAATGCTTGTCACAGAATTAAGTTTTAACATAAAATTTTTACAAATTAACTCATAAATACAATAGAACCTTTTTTTTATAATGAATCTGATAGGAACACTTTCTATGTTTTCTATATAGGATAATCTTCATGTGTACACACGTCTTTCAAAAATATACAAAACTGATACACCAAATTTACATTTGCAGAGTACTTTACAACATTACTAACCCGTGGGAAAGCATTTTATAACTTAAACACATTAATATATTTAAATACATTGGAACCTGTATGGATAGTTTTTCAAGGGACCAAAATAAAAAAATTATGCATGTTGACAAGCAATGCATGCAGACTTGATCATCATACAGACTTTAACATCTGGTTGCTGGTGTGGGTGGGTGCACAATGTCACAGAAAATAATAACATAAAGACAAAATAGCAATGTTAAGATCAGAAAGACAAAGTAACAACAAGTTTTCAAGACAGAAAATCCATATTGTGTTTGTGTTATCTTGTGGTCCATCGCACTACTCTTCCTCCTCTTAAGCGGCCTTCCCACGGCGAGCAAAGTGATGCCATGTGACTTCACTGCGCCCGACAGAGAGAATGGAAAGGCTGCTTTACCCCCACACCCCTCATCAAGGGTTGGCGCTGGGTGGCTGTGAAAACAGTTCTTCCCTCCCCTTGCTATTCTGCTCAGACCCTGGCTGCTAGATTGTTATCTCAACAGGGTGAAGCTTGGGACAAAAACTACAAACTTTGTTTGAAAAACAGTGGAAGTTGAGCATCTTTTACACAAAGGCTTTCTTATTCGGAATTTTCCATTACGATATTCTAAGTTCAAAAATTACTATTTGCAACTTTTCGAATATTCGCAAACCCTTAGAAAAATAAATACATAAGTGGAAATCTTTTTTTTAGTACAATATAGCTAAAATTCTTCCCATAACTGTCAAAGAAGCTCCCTTATACAGTAAAAAAGAGTGAAAAAACATTTGAAAAATATTTATAACCGAAAAGTGGAATCAGTTCAGAAGTATGTTCTTCTTTAAACTTTGTCAGACATTTCTGGGGGTGAACTGACAAAACCTCAACGTACAAAGGAATATTGAATTCCACCTTTCAACATTTTTACTTATCAAAATGCATCATTTGTAAAAAATATATACATATAAATACATAATATTTCTCATTATTGTACACTATCAAATTATATATAAGTAAGACTAGAAAATTTTTATCCAGTCACTAGTATTCACGTGATTTAAGCATTTTCCATATAGTACCAGTAGCATACAAAGTATAAGTAATTTTTATTTCAATTATTTACATAATGTTTTAACTTTCAGCCAACAGCCTCTGCCAATAGCATTTTTTTTCATTTATATATTGTAATGGGGCAGTAATACTGATTTTATAGTAACACCTCATTAATTAATTTTTGTGAGAGAATGAGTTTGTTTTCCCAATATTTAAGATGTTTTGGCAACGTTAGTATGTGTATTTGTCATGAGTTTGTTTTTTCTAAAGTTGTAGTTGAAGTTGCGTCAGGGATTAGTGATAAAGGCCGTTAGGATGTTTGCAGGTGTTCTTTCTTTTCGAGTACGTTCTGGAAATACCGTTGTTTTGTTTTTTCAGCAAGTTCAGCTCTGGTGGGAAAGTGGTTGCGATGGGGTTTGCACCAGTGTCGGAAGGGATTCTTTGTATCGCGCAATGCCTTATTAGGAAGTGATTGGGAAGTGTAACACTGCGTGATGCTCTTATTTGGGTATGTTTATAGTGCAATAATGTGAGGGGTGGGGCAGTGTAAAATTATTAGCCGTGAGCAGCCGCTGCCACCTAACATAAGACAACCAACCTTCAGAGAAGAAGCTTCAGGCGTGACCAATGTAGCCCACTCCGGCAAGCACCCATATCAGTCTCTTATTTTAACCCTTAACCACCTACCACCTATTCCAGTCCCTTAACCACCTACGTGCGGCCATGGAGACCGCTGATAGTTAACTGCTTTTATTTGAAATCTACAGAAATAATGAAACAAAAACATAAATAAAATACTTGTTTATACTATTGAGCTTTATATCAGAATATCAAATAACACAAATAACATTATAATCTTGTAATAACTAACAGTCTTTACAGTTACATTTTTTTGACAAAAAAAAACACTCTTTGGGAAAATGAGATCTTAAGCATTAGGAACTAAAAAATTATTCTTATGAGCATTATTTCTCATGAATGTAGTAAATGAACTATCAAATAAAACTAAAATATCAACCAAAAAATAAAAACTTCTCTAAAATTGCAACCCTTAAACAATTACAATTTTTCGCGGCAGTTACAGCACATTTTTTTAGTGCACTCTAGACAAATCGCTATCTGGCACATAAAACATAGATAAAACGTATTGGGTTTTCTTTTTTTTTTCACACACACACACACACACGCACACACAAGTGGAACATGTTTTACGCACTTCAAGTTTCTCTACATCACTTGTGCTAGGTAAAGCCTCATTGATATTTAGAATACGGCGAATAGCATTCTTGAGATCCCTCTGAATGTGATCATTACAGCACGATACTGTTTGATACATAGAAAAGGTACATAGACGCACTCTGCCGCACAATACTCACACATAGAAAAAATTGAATTCAAAAATTAATTGCTGTCTCTGTGACCGGTGATAGGTGGTTAAGGGTTAACCTCATTTATAGGACAAACATTTCTACAAAATTTCTTCCGCNGTCTCTGTGACCGGTGATAGGTGGTTAAGGGTTAACCTCATTTATAGGACAAACATTTCTACAAAATTTCTTCCGCCCACGTGGGAGGTCCTAAGGGTGCCAGAAGGGAAAGGCTCCTCCTGCCTTTTTACAATAAATTGTAAAAATTTCTCGCGATGCGAGGTTTTTAGTAACACAAACTTGTAACAGACTTTACGATGCTGTTCTCATAATCTGCTTGGCTTGCATCACAACCTGTTTCATGTGTCTACTGCGTAAAGTATGTGAATTGCATACATTTCAATTAATTACAAAGGAAAATATTGAATACTTGGTTTAGTTTTTTTTATGGCATTCTTTTCTAAATGCTTTTCTTATTCTATCTACAATGCATAAAATTATGTAAAGCCTATTTCCTCCGTGATCTATGAGAAATGTAGCATCCTATGCAAAAGTAAACACCTACCGCATGACATGATATTACCGAAAACTGGAGTTTGTAAGAGAACATCTTTGGACCAGTACTCACGCTTAGTTTCAGTTTTTCATTTGTGACAAACGTATACATACTGCCCGGAAGCCGAACATTTCATAGCCACGTGTCTCTTTCCATTGCAAGAGACGTGTGATAACCGAGGCATTTTGTCAGTTGTGAACCTGTAATACTTGTTACANCGTGTCTCTTTCCATTGCAAGAGACGTGTGATAACCGAGGCATTTTGTCAGTTGTGAACCTGTAATACTTGTTACACTGTTCTGCAAACAAGGTAATCAGAGTATCACTAAAAAAGATAACAAAAAATTTGAGGACTGTGCCGTTATTACTGACATTTGCTTTACATCCCGAAAAAAGATCTTGAAACAGGTGCACTCTTGTTGAAATATCGTCACATAACTAAAAAAAAAAACATTAGTTTTTTTTTGGCAGGAGAATAAATCTCCGTCTTGTCGTCTTCCTCCCCCCCCCCTCTTTTGATGATGAAAATATTTCNCGTGTCTCTTTCCATTGCAAGAGACGTGTGATAACCGAGGCATTTTGTCAGTTGTGAACCTGTAATACTTGTTACGCTGTTCTGCAAACAAGGTAATCAGAGTATCACTAAAAAAGATAACAAAAAATTTGAGGACTGTGCCGTTATTACTGACATTTGCTTTACATCCCGAAAAAAGATCTTGAAACAGGTGCACTCTTGTTGAAATATCGTCACATAACTAAAAAAAAACCATTATTTTTTTTTGGCAGGAGAATAAATCTCCGTCTTGTCGTCTTCCTCCCCCCCCCCTCTTTTGATGATGAAAATATTTCTTCCGGTACAAATCTGACAAGTTAACTAGTCTACAACCTCAAAAGGGTTAAATAAAATTAAATATTATAATTTATGAATAAAATATAAGTAAAAGTTCAATTTAATCACAAATAAGATACTTTTATGTTAACATAAGCACAAACTGCTTGTTATAAAAGACATATTTGTGATGCAGACAGGGGAAAGGGACATCTTATCTGTCAAGCAAATTCTACAGGAGAGCTAAAATTCAAAGTCAGGATCCAGACAATATATTTTCAGTTGGTGAGAAAATTATATACTAAGCAGAGCGTACAAAAGTGCTCAATTAGCTGTGACAGCCTATACCCATAATTCAGACATATTACACTGCAAAACTTTAAATGCATTTTAATCAGAACTTAAACTTACCAAACACACAAACAAACCTACCTTCGTTTTTTGGACAGCAGGTTGTATTCCATGCACTTGTACTTGCTGTGTTGTTCATCGAGTCTTTTGAGAACTTTATCAACTTCCCCATTGTTGTTTTCCAGTACCATATAAGCATCAATGTCATCCTAGAACATAATCACAAGCTGAGGATTTACAAAGTGATATAAACTGTACTGCTCATTTATTTCGTAAAAAAAAAAATTGTCAGAACTGGAAAAAATGTCTCTCTTGCTAAAATCTAGCCAAAAGTCACTGAGAGTGATGGGTAAAATCAAATGAAAACAATTTGAATATTCAATTGTTGTGGTATAATAGAATTTTTTATTTTTGTTTGCAGTATCAAAATGAATAATTTGTTTTCAAGTTTTCCTTCTCGACAATAAATGGCACTAGTTGCACTACAATATTTACGTACGTTTTTAAGGTAATTAGTAATTGATATTTAACTTTTTACCATTTTTGTATCAAGTTTATGTCTCTATTTGGTATAGCTACCATACAGTTTGACTAATTTCAACCAAATTTTGTACACTGACAGTATCTATTACAAGCATCATATAAGCATAAAACAACCGCTTTTATCCACCATTTTGTAAGATAGCGCCAAATGAATTAATAAAGTTTTTGTGTAATATCTCGGGAAAAATTGACATTGCTACCAAGTTTGGCAAACAAGTAGTACAGTGGCAGTTGATAAAATGTGTTTCAAGTATGTCATACACTTATTTTCAATATGGCGACCATTTAGTTATTTTAGCATAGTATGATATATCTTTGAAACCACGTAATCAATTCCAACATGACTTTGTATGCTGGGAGTATATATAACAAACATCCATTATGTCTACACATAGCTTCTTTTGTCCTCCATTTTGTAAGACAGTGCCGCACAAATAAATAAAAAAAATTATGTCATATCTTGGGAAACAATTGACCAATTTCTACCAAATTTGGCAAATAAGTAGTAAACTGATAAATTTTGAAAGGGCCAGATACACATTTTCAAAATGGCGACCATATAAAAATTTTAGGTCAGAATTTTTTATCTACAAAACTACAAAAGAAATTTCACCGTAACTTTGTATACTGACAGTATCAATTATATCCATCAAATTTGTCTATGCAAATCCTCAATTCTCCTCCATTTCGTAAGATAGCTCCACATGAAATAATACAATTTTTGTCACATCACGGGAAACAAGCAACTGCTTTCTTTTCAGATTTTATGAAGAAGTTGTACTGTGGTAGGCCATATTAATTCTGTATTTTAAGCGTGTAAGTCTCTTATTTTCTAAATAGCACCTATACAAACATTTTAGCTTAGTGCGCTATATCTATGAAACTATGTAACATTTACATTTAACTGTTTATATTGTATCTATGACAATCACCAAATGTGATAATATATATATACGTTTTGTCACCCATTTTTGAAGATCATTACATGAACAATGGAGGTTTTATGCCATATATCAAGAACCAATTCATACAAAAATTTCACGAAATATCGCTACCGTAGGGTATGTAAATTAACATGTGTCGTGCAGTAGGCATGTTTTAATGGGGATTATATAAATAATTAAGATTAATTTGTTATATCTATAAAACCATTTCAACNGTGCAGTAGGCATGTTTTAATGGGGATTATATAAATAATTAAGATTAATTTGTTATATCTATAAAACCATTTCAACAAAATTTAGTATGCAAGAAATATTAATTAGAAGCATCATTTATGCATAACAAAATCCTCATTTGCACGATTTTTTTTTAAATTGTGTCAGGTGAGTTAATAGAACATTCTGCCATATTTCCAGGACGATTCAACTAATTTCCACCAAATTTTGCACAACTACAGATGGCCATGTAAAGTTATGTGATGTAAATAGGACCAGACATTGATTTTCGAAATGGTGGCCACATAAATATTTAGAGACGTTTGGCATATCTATATAACAATATAACCAAATAACTGGCTGCAATAAAACAAAATTATGAGAGTTTCAAATTAAGATGCTGGAAATTATTACACCTCTGCTAGCATGCATGCAATAATTAAAAATCTCAAACNATGAGAGTTTCAAATTAAGATGCTGGAAATTATTACACCTCTGCTAGCATGCATGCAATAATTAAAAATCTCAAACGGTAATTTTCTAGTTTAGGGGCTTTTCTGAAAATAATAAAAAAAACTCCAGAAAGTGGTATATTTCGACTCTACTAATAACGTAGAACACGAATATATTGGGGGCATAGCTTTAAAATAAGTACAACATATTTTTAAAAATTGAACAAGTTTGTGAGGTGACTGTTTCTGACAGTTTGTTTACGTTTTGAATGAAACGTTTTATGCCAACAAAAGTTGCATTAACGGGTTCTGCATAGCTTACCTTGTTGATATTCAAGACGGCGTAATGTTAAAATAAGTAGAACATATTTAAAGAAATCGCNCAAAACAAATGAGATAAAATAAAAATATTCTGACTCAGTTAAGATGTCAATAAATAAACCTGTGGGAGGAAACTGTCTCCCAACAGAACCCCCACCCAAGTTGTTGAAACATTTTACCAAGTCATAAAAATTTTGAAACAGCTTCTCTTTTAGATAAACTACTTGTGTTACAACATTTTTTTGAAAGTGGATAACAGGTAAATATTAACAGATCAGATTTGAATTTAGAGTCCAAAATTTCAATGTCCCCATTCTTGAAGAAAAACATCAACGCATTAAAACACATAAACAATTAATCAATTAAACACCCAATTAAGTATATATACATAAAATACATTACATATTCAGCAATAAATACTCTTATCATCTGGAAAAGCAAACAATCAATTACATAGTTTACAAGTTTTTGCTGTGTCCCAAGCACTCTATTGAAAAAGAAAGTTGGCAGCAGTGACTCCCAGGCTGCCTGAGTTGTCGAAGGCTGGAAGAAGGGAGAGGGTGGAAGGGGTAGGAAGCTCAACCGCCAACCCCCATGACGGCTAGTTGCTTGTCACGCGCGTCACGATGTCGCACGTAGCTTTCCTCTTCTCTCTTCAACGGTGATTAATACTCAGTAAGCTGGACTATCGCAAAGGTGAAATGCCCTCGGAACTGCAAAGTGTCTATGTGCATTGTGATAGAACGATAGGAGTTAATTTCATGCAATAACTTATTCAAACTAGTGTGAAAGAACCTAACGTAACACTTGCATTGCAAGTGGTGTTCTTGCACTGATTAATATTCACTTAGCATGCCAGCACGTTCAAAGTCACATTGTTAAACCACTGATAAGGTGTAAAATGTTTATTGAGACAATATTCTTCTTGCCGTAGCATCACAACTCATAGCAATTATCATTAGCGCCGCCTGTTTACTTTGAACGGCCCTTCAAACAGAAGAAACAGCTTACGTGTGACATGCTCCCAGAACAAACTAACAGGATTCATTCTCTGTAGAACCAAATCATTCAGCACAAAAGAATGTTTCTTACTTGCTTTGTGGTGGTTCTTGCAACTGTCGGCTGCTGTGCAGAGGCATTTCTGAACTAATTTTAACATTTCTTGGCGTATCTTCTCCAGGTCTTCCGTAGTTGTGGGTACGTCAAGTCTTGGCAGAATGTTGTGAGATATCTCAATCGAGCACTGACTAGTTTAACAAAATTATAGACTTTGAAAAATTGTCACTTGGTGCGGCAGAAAAATTATTATTTCTACCAGGCTGTGGAAATGCAGGAGCCAATGGATTTAAGTGATTATTGCATTGAAAATACCCTTGCTGATTTAACATTTCCATTGCTCGCATTATAATGTTGTTGGATATGGGGAAGAAGATAGAAAACACACATATAAGAAAATGTATGTACTAATATTACGAGACAATAACAGAGTGAGGTTATGCAGTAACCACAACACAACACAGACTGGGCGCCAAGCCCACACACACGACATCTGGCGGTCAATGCTTGAACTAGTGCTTGTCCCGAATATTCACAACAGATAATACAGAGTTTGTATGGATAGACACATTACTCTGCGATCCAGTATGCCATTGCCGTACTGGTTGTTGGTTAATTTAAAAACTCTGCGGTGGTGTAGTATTTGTTACCACAAATCCAGGCTGGACGGTACCAATAGGTTGTGCTTGCCAGTGTTTTTGGTTACCAGTGGTGGAAACCTTATCAGTAGGCGAAACTGGTCTACTCTGACTTGCTGGATTACGACCGGGCAAGTAGTACACGGTGTCGTCCGTATGTACGTACGCATTTGGTTTAGGCGAGGTTTCCTCTACTTTAGAACCCATTCATTTATTCTTATGGTAGCCTGGTGAATAACGTTTCCAACGCTTCTTCCCTGCCTTACAATTGCACAACTGACCTTGTACATGTATGCTGATTTGATCAAATTTCACTGCCTTTTCATCTTCAGTGTCATACTGAATAATGTGTACCCTAGGATTATTGTTAGTGTTGCCTGGGTTTGGTCGAGACGTAGCATGTGTCTGCTGGTACAATGGTGGCGTGCAAACCTTGAACTGGTCTCTCAGGATCACGATACTGCACTTGTCTCTGCCTTTCAGACTGATCGATCTTAAGTATTTGTTGGCGGAGATCCGATAAGTTAGTGAACGGCCTATCTGCCCACCTGTCTTGATACCTAGGTGGCGGGAAATAATCACTTCCGCTGGTTCCTCATTTTCTATAGGGGCATTCAAGAGTCTTGTTCTCTCAAACACCTCACTGAAATGTTGTTTTAGAGATTTACACCCGCTTCGGTTCATACTTTACTAGGTGCATTTCCCCCTTAAGGTTTCTGTATCCTAGCATTCCAGTACTGATCTAGAAATAAGCGCTTGAAATGTTTTTATGAGTGAACCTGTTCTTTGATGAGTTTCCACAAAAATAAGCCGTTGACTTTAGGCTAAGTCTGAGACATAAGAGTAGTTCGTTATCTACCAAACCAAATAATTTAGTGTATTCCTCATTTTTCTTAAGGTAAATAACTGGGTTTTCAACACTACAACCAGTAAAAGTTGGAATCACTTCCGACCATTGTTTAGCCAGGTGATGTAACAGTACGGCTGTCGGATTCAAAATAGCGCTTGTGTGTGGGACTGAATTTTCATGATCTGCCGGAAATGTAGTTTGAGGGGTAGCATCGCTGAAATGTGTTGGTGTGCGCGTAAGGTTAGATTCAACTCGCAACTCACTCGACTTAACATTATGACAGGGATGGCTTCTGTTTGATTAATTTGACCGTTAATGTGATGTTCAAAGTTTGTAAAATGGTGATCTGGCCATTAAATTACCTTCTGGTACTAGTGAAGCATTAATAGGCTGATTTTCCACTTGAGAAATACGGTTTTCCAATTCCGTAATTTGGACTTCCATCAAATCACGTGTCTTCTAAGCTGGCATGTAGAACTTCAACTGAATTCTGCACACCGGTAACGCTGGATTTGACAGCTGTTATTTGTTCCTCTGTGGTGAGGCGTGCGAAATGCGCTCATCCACACTGTTTTCGAGACGTTCAAAATTCTCTCGTAGCAACTCAATTTTACTAGTTTGTGTTGGACAAATCAGTTACAGTGGCATTAGTATGTTCAACTTGTGACTGTAATGTTTAAATGTTCGTATGCAATTGATTTGTGAATTCAGAAAATTTACCATTCACAGTCTCAAATTGCTGATCTAAATGTACAAATTTATTTTAAAAACTCAAATTTTGTCGAGCGATTTGTGTCTGCTAATCAGCATTTGGCTGTGACATTTCTTCCATTTTGCCGTCAAAAATAGCATTCAGCTTGGACATTTCCTCCTGCAGATTTTTGCTTAATCGTTCAATTTTACCACCAAAACTAGCATTTTGTTGGGCCATTTGTACGGACAGACATTGCAGAAACACTTGCAATGTAAGAGCAAGTATTAGTGATCTGCATTGTAATGGGGTTTTCATTTGCCGTAAAATTGGTTTCAGTCTCATTCGCCATTTCATTATTCTCACGTTCCTGCACGTTAATTAAACTTTTGTTACAACTGCTCGTTCCTTCTTCCAAAATATTAGTGTATATGCACATAGAATGGATATCCATCCCTATAACATTAGAAACCAATTTTCCATAGATGTTCCTTACAGTAGATTAAGTAAATGTACTAACAGTTATGTTATGGGACTGAGACTTTTTAATAAGTTGAATTTTGAAACAAGACTATAGGATTTTAAAGTTTTTTAGGGTGAAAGATTATAATTCGTTAAACCTCAACTCTTTTTATAATTTAAATGAATAATTTTCTATTCAATCTGTTTAATTTTAATGCTGTGTTTGAATCCTGTAGACCAGGTTTTCCTAAACTTAAAATTTTAACTGTACCAGGCATATACATTTATTGTACCATTCTTTTTTTCTCCTTAACATATTGAATAAAAGAAAAATAAGGATGTACACAACCACCACA
This sequence comes from Clitarchus hookeri, assembly GCA_002778355.1. NCBI lineage: Eukaryota > Metazoa > Arthropoda > Insecta > Phasmatodea > Phasmatidae > Clitarchus > Clitarchus hookeri. Next base: position 72,367 of record NQII01001452.1, read on the forward strand.
CTAGAAATTCAAATTGGTATTTTACTCCCACCCACTTAACTAATGAATAGGAATAAAATGAATCTGTATTATATGGGAATAAAACTCTTAACACTCCGAAGGTCGCGCCCCTAGTCACATGGAAAGTCGCAATGTATTTGTGAGATCCACCTGAACAAATATATTTATTTATTAAAAATACCAACAAATTTCTCATGTAATTGGTAGAACAAGATATGGGATGGGTTTCCTAATGTATTTATTGAAGAAAAAAGTAAGATTGTTCGTAAAAAAGATATATTTTCAAACAAAAATTTTTTTGCATGTGTGCGAGGTTTTGAGTAAGGATAAACCAATGTGACTAACTTTTTAGGTATGCAAAACATCAGTGCATAAAATCAAACATTGAAAAATCATCATTTTCTGTTTGTTACGGAAATGTATATAAGAAAAATATATATAAATATATATAAGAAAAATATACATAAATATATATTAGATATAAATATATAAGAAAAAAGCAAGGAATCAAAATATTGGTGTAACAGATTTTCGTGATATTTCAACTGGCCCAAAAAATTGTCTGTACATTATAAAAGAATTAACAAAATAAATGAAACCAAGGGAAAAAAAAAACACAATAAATTACGAACTTGTCGAAGCAGACTAGCACAGGCACATAATATGCTGAGATTAGGTAACTAAAATTACTAGAAAGTAGGTAGTAACATTTTGAAAGTACACTAGCTAATCATCACTCTCATCTTCCATTGGTACAGTTGTATTGCAGCCATCAATACATACAAATGCACTATGCTGAAGGCACAAGTATTGGCCACATGATTTACACGTATGCTTAGCGAGTCTTCTTGTCTTTGTTACGAGGCAGGGACGACAACGCTGTCTTTTAGACGAGTTGCTTTCAGCTGATCTGGGTTCATTGTTGCTAGCAGGTTGTAGGTGTCTTCGTAAAATTTCTCTAATTCTCATACGAATGGTTTGAGGTAAATGTGATGCCAGCATTCGCCTCACTTATTGACCTTCAATTAGTTCAATCCCAAGCTGTCTCAGGAATAGCCAACATCGTATTTCACTATTACCATTTCCCAAATAAATTATTTGAGAATTGATTCCTGCAATGTTGAGCAATGAAAAAAAAACCACCATACTCCACCTCCTTGTCCCTCTCTGGACGTTATCAGATGAACACATTTTATCAACCATATAGACTCCAATTTTGTGATGGTTATAGTATGTTATTGTTGCAGGTTTTTTTGTCGCCTGTTGATTCATCAATCGAGTCATCCGTATGCATACTCAAGATCAAAATAACATTTATCTTTTTGTGCTTATTTTGTGACACATACGAAACCATCGTTCCCACCTTGCTGAATGCAAAAATGCTGGAAAAGTTCTCTCTGGTTTTAATTTCCTTCAAATCTTTGGGAATTTGCCACTTGTTTTTCCTTAGCGTTCCTACGTAGGACAGGCGATTTATTTCAGACAATTTTTGAAGTAGGTACACATCAGAAAACCAACTGTCTGCAGTCACGTTACGTCCGGAATTGCGGACAGGTTGCATCAACCTCTTCACTGCGTCTATGCTACTATTGCTGACTTGGAAAGGCCCTTCTGGTTGTGTACCGGCATAAATTTCCAGGTTGCAAATGTAGTACATTTTGGAATCAATGACAGCAAAAATTTTAATGCCGTACTTGGCTGGTTTTGACGGAATATATGTAATGAATGAACACCTGCCTCTAAAGGCCTCCAGTTTCTCATCAATGGTGATATCCGCGCCAACAGAGCAACAGGACTGGCAATTTTCAATAAATTCTTGGAACAAATTGCGAACTGGTGCCAAGCGATTTAATTCCCTACGTTGTTGGCGAGTTTGCCGGTCATCAAATCACAGAGAACGTAGTAAAAATCGGAACCTGCATGCACTCATGGTAAGTCGAAATATTTCTGCTCCAAATCCACTTGAGTCCCACAGATCGTCAAGATTAGTTTTCCCTGCTTTATGCATTCGTGCAATGTACAGCAGCCCAATAAAGGCTTTTATTTCTATTGTGTCTTGTCAGCTTTGCATCCCTTTCCCGAGAAAAATTGTCACGTACACTGCCAATGTATTGATTTGTGTAGGTGACGATCATGTCCAACATCTTAGGATTGAAAAAACAGTGCCAGGTGTTCACAATACTCTCAATGTTTTTTGCACTCCCAATAACAGCTGGAAGTCTCACCAGCAAATTATGTGAACAAGTTTTCTTCCAGTTGGTGTAAGGAGATTTCTTCCAAGAAAAAGATTCTACAATCTTTTTACCCTTTTTCCAGTTGCAAATGAAAAAGCNGCCTTTCAGACCGATCAATCTTAAGTATTTGTTGGCGGAGATCCGATAAGTTAGTGAACGGCCTATCTGCCCACCTGTCCTGATACCTAGGTGGCAGGACATAATCACTTCCGCTAGTTCCTCATCTTTTATAGGGGCATTCAAGTGTCTTGTTCTCTCAAACACCTCACTGAAATGTTGTTTTAGAGTTTTACACCCGCTTCGGTTTGTACTTTACCAGGTGTATTTCCCCCTTAAGGTTTCCCTGTATTCTAGCATTCCAGTACTTATCTAGAAATACGCGCTTGAAATGTTTTTATGAGTGCACCTGTTCTTTGATGAGTTCCCACAAAAATAAGCCGTTGAATTTAGGCTAAGTCCGGGACATAAGAGTAGTTCGTTATCTACCAAACCAAATAATTTAGTGTATTCCTCTATTTTCTTAAGGTAAATAACTGGGCTTTCAACACTGCAACCGGTAAAAGTTGGAATCACTTCTGACCACTGTTTAGCCTGGTGATGTAACAGTGCGGCTGTCGGATTCAAAATAGCGCTTGTGTGCGGGACTGAATTTTCATGATCTGCCGGAAATGTAATTTGAGGGGTAGCATCGCTGAAATGTGTTGGTGTGCGCGTAAGGTTAGATTCAACTCGCAACTCACTCGACTTAACAATATGACAGGTGGCTTCTGTTTGATTAATTTGACCGTTAATGCGATGTTCAAAGTTTGTTGAATGGTGATCTGGCCATTAAATTACCTTCTGGTACTGGTGAAGCATTAATAGGCTGATTTTCCACTTGAGAAATACGGGTTTCCAATTCCGTAATTTGGACTTCCATCAAACCACATGTGTCTTCTAAGCAGGCATGTAGAACTTCAACTGAGTTCTGCACACCGGTAGCGCTGGATTTGACAGCTGTTATTTGTTCCTCTGTGGTGAGGCGTGCGAAATGCGCTCATCCACACTGTTTTCGAGACGTTCAAAATTCTCTCGTAGCAACTCAATTTTATTAGTTGCGTTGGACAAATCAGTTACAGAATTTTGTAAAACAGTAACAGTGGCATTAGTATGTTCAACTTGTGACTGTAATGTTTAAATGTTCGTATGCAATTGATTTGTGAATTCAGAAAATTTACCATTCACAGTCTCAAATTGCTGATCTAAATGTACAAATTTATTTTAAAAACTCAAATTTTGTTGAGCGATTTGTGTCTGCTAATCAGCATTTGTTCCATTTTGCCGTCAAAATTAGCATTCAGCTTGGACATTTCCTCCTGCAGATTTTTGCTTAATCGTTCAATTTTACCATCAAAACTAGCATTTAGTTGAGACATTTGCTCAGAAAATTTAACATTTTGTTGGGCCATTTGTATGGACAGACATTGCAGAAACACTTGCAATGTAAGAGTAAGTATTAGTGATCGGCATTGTAATGGGGTTTTCATTTGCCGTAAAATTGGTTTCAGTCTCATTCGCCATTTCAATATTCTCACAGTCCTGCACGTTAATTAAACTTTTGTTACAACTGTTCGTTCCTTCTTCCAAAATATTAGTGTATATGCACATAGAATAGATATCCATCCCCATAACATTAGAAACCAATTTTCCATAAATGTTCCTTATAGTAGATTGTAAATTTAGTAACAGTTATGTTGTTATGGGACTGAGACTTTTTAATAAGTTGAATTTTGAAACAAGACTATAGGATTTTAATTCGTTAAGCCTCAACTCTTTTTATAATTTAAATGAATAATTTTCTATTCAATCAGTTTAATTTTAATGCTGTGTTTAAATCCTGTGGACCAGTTTTTCCTAAACTTAAAATTTTAACTGTACCACGCATATACATTTATTGTACCATTTGTTTTTTTCTCCTAAAAATATTGAATAAAAGAAAAATAAGGATGTACACAACCACGACACTATAAATGCAAATTGGTATAAAATGAATCTGTATTATACGGGAATAAAACTCTTAACACTCTGAAGGTCGCGCCCATAGTCTCACATGAAAAGTCGCGATGGATCTGTGAGATCCACCTGAACAAATATATTTATTTATTAAAAATTCCAACAAATTTCTTATGTAATTGGTAGAACAAGATATAGGATGGATTTCCTAATGTATTTATTGAAGAAAAAGTAAGATTGTTTGTAAAAAAGATATATTTTCAAACAAAATTTTTTTGCATGTGTGCGAGGTTTTGAGTAAGGAACAACAAATGCGACTAACTTTTTAGGTATGTGAAACATCAGTACATAAAATCAAACATTGAAACGTCATCATTTTCTGTTTGTTAAGGAAATGTATATAAGAAAAATAGATATAAATATATAATAGATATAAATATATAAGAAAAAAGCAAGGAATCAAAATATTGGTGTAACAGATTTTCCTGATATTCCAACTGGCCCAAAAAATTGTCTGTACATCATAAAAGAACTAACAAAATAATTGAATCTAAAAAAAAAAAACACAATAAATTACGAACTTGCCGAAGCAGACTGACTAGCACAGGTACATAATATGCTGAGATTAGGTAACTAAAACGACTAGAAAGTAGGTAGGTGTAGTAACGTTTTGAAAGTACGCTAGCTAATCCTCACTCTCATCTTCCATTGGTACATTTGTATTGCAGCCATAAATACATACAAATGCACTATGCTGAAGGCACAAGTATTGGCCACATGATTTACATGTATGCTTAGCGAGTCTTCTTGTCTTTGTTACGAGGCAGGGACGACAACGCTGTCTTTTAGACGAGTTGCTTTCAGCTGATCTGGGTTCATTGTTGCTAGCAGGTTGTAGGTGTCTTGGTACAATTTATCTAATTCTCATAATACGAATGGCTGGAGGTAAATGTGATGCCAGCATTCGTCTCACTTATTGNTACAATTTATCTAATTCTCATAATACGAATGGCTGGAGGTAAATGTGATGCCAGCATTCGCCTCACTAATTGACCTTCAATTAGTTCAATCCCAAGCTGTCTCAGGAATAGCCGACGTCGTATTTCACTATTACCATTTCCCAAATAAATTATTTGAGAATTGATTCCTGCAATGTTGAGCAATGAAAAAAAACCACCGTACTCCACCTCCTTGTTCCTCTCTGGATGTTATACGATAAATACATTTTATCAACCATATCGACTCCAATTTTGTGGTGGTTACAGTATGTTATTATTTCAGGTTTTTCTTTGTCACCCGTTGATTCATCAATTGAGTCATCCATATGCATACTCAANTTTTTGTGCTTATTTTGTGGCACATACGAAACCATCGTTCCCACCTTGCTGAATGCAAAAATGCTGGAAAAGTTCTCTCTGGTTTTAATTTCCTTCAAATCTTTGGGAATTTGCCACTTGTTTTTCCTTAGCGTTCCTACGTAGGACAGGCGATGTTTTTCAGACAATTCTTGAAGTAGGTACACATCAGAAAACCAATTGTCTGCAGTCACGTTACGTCCGTAATTGCGAACAGGTTGTATCAACCTCTTCACTGCGTCTATGCTGCTATTGCTGACTTGGAAAGGCCCTTCTGGTTGTGTACCGGCATACATTTCCAGGTTGCAAGTGTAGTACATTTTGGAATCAACGACAGCAAAAATTTTGATGCTGTACTTGGCTGGTTTTGACGGAATATATGTAATGAATTAACACCTGCCTCTAAAGGCCTCCAGCTTCTCATCAATGGTGATATCCGCGCCAACAGAGTAACAGGACTGGCAATTTTCAATAAATTCTTGGAACAAATCGCAGAGAACGTAGTAAAAATCGGAACCTGCATGCACTCATGGTAAGTCGAAATATTTCTGCTCCAAATCCACTTGAGTCCCACAGATCGTCAAGATTAGTTTTCCCTGCTTTATGCATTTGTACAATGTACAGCAGCCCAATAAAGGCTTTTATTTCTATTGTGTCCGTCGGCTTTGCATCCCTTTCCCGAGAAAAATTGTCACGTACACTGCCAATGTATTGATTTGTGTAGATGACGATCATGTCCAACATCTTAGGATTGAAAAAACAGTGCCAGGTGTTCACAATACTCTCGATGTTTTTTGCCCTCCCAATAACAGCTGGAAGTCTCACCAGCAAATTATGTGAACAAGTTTTCTTCCAATTGGTGTAAGGAGATTTCTTCCAAGAAAAAGATTCTACAATCTTTTTACCCTTTTTCCAGTTGCAAATGAAAAAGTCTCCATCTTCCTCTCCATCAGAGTCCGATTCGGTGTCACTCTGCTCCGAGTTCGAGTCTTCTCAATATTGTATTTGTTCTGAGGCATCCATGTCATATTCCTAATCATCCAGGTCATACACAGGTTTTCTTGCAATAGTTGATGAAGTGCATGGCGTGGGTTCATCGCTATCATTGTCTCCCTTTGGTTCATCTACATCAAATAAAAGTTTGTGGATTCGTTAAATATCCAGTGGATCATTCATGTTGAACAATTTTTTTGATGCCATGTTATCCCTGTATCAGACAAAAAAGAAAATGCACAGTAATGATGTACACAATGTGAAATAAGTGACATGAACAAGGAGAAAATAAAAAGTGACGAGGAAGAAATATATGATGAAAGGACGCAATGGATCTATGGGATCCAGTCCCCGAATTTTAAGAGTAAATTATACAACTGCAAATATTATGGTATAAAAATAATACACTAATGTAGGTACGTATTATTACATGAAAAAATTAAAACCAGAGAAATCATAAATACTCACAAATTAGGTCGCGTGGGATCTCAGATCCATGGGGCTCCAGGAGACGGCAGGTATACGAGGCAAAGGGACTGACTAAACAAAAACATGAGACCCAAAGAGAAAGAGGATACTGTGAGGGGGAGGTCCCTGGGAAGCAGCGACCGCTGTGGGCAAAACCAAAACCTCTTGGTGAATCTCTCAGATCCGGCGCGACCTTCGGAGTGTTAAATTACTTAGTGACCTTTACAATATTTTATACAGTGGAAGTCATGTTATTTTAAAGTAAATTGAAGAAATACCTAATTAACTTTGTCCTTTATTCTATAGATGATTATCTTAACTTGTAATAATAGTAGTATCATTCTATGTTCTTTATATTTGAACTATGGGTGGTCTTGGAAATGACATGTTGTTATAACATTGTTGAGTGTACTGTACGTATTTATTCCCCAAGTTTACTAAATTGACAAATACATTGTAATTCGTTTTACAGCAATTGGATGATGGAAATAAATAAATGAATTAAATAAATAAACGAAATACATTTTACAATCACTTTTTATCTTAAAGTGTATGTGCAGAATTGTGACATCTTTGCATTTATTGTCAATGTTGAAGGACAATAATGTATTCTTACACTTACATATAACGTGCAACCTGTGCAGTCATTTGAAAGACGGCATACANATGGAAATAAATAAATGAATTAAATAAATAAACGAAATACATTTTACAATCACTTTTTATCTTAAAGTGTATGTGCCGAATTGTGACATCTTTGCATTTATTGTCAATGTTGAAGGACAATAATGTATTCTTACACTTACATATAACGTGCAACCTGTGCAGTCATTTGAAAGACGGCATACACTGAAGACTATTTTTGACACAGATGCAAACACATCAAAAAAATTCTCTACAATAATAATTACCAACTATGTGGTTACTGATGTGAACTGATTTCAGCTCATCTTCAGAGGACAAATGGAAGGGGCCGTATCACACCATATTTGGCAGTTCGGTTGGTAAGGGCGCCTACACCCACATACCATCCGATGTAGGTTATGGCACGTGCTACGAAAAGGTTGCCCTTTGAAAAAACTAAAATAAAATTTTAATGACTCGTACAAAACAATAAAAATACATTTTTAAAAAACCGATATTAAATATTACATAGGGAAATTGAAAAAGCAGTCGAGGAAAGCATGTCGGTAGCAAAATAAATAAGATGGTCACGTACTTCTAGAAAAAAGGCTGTAAGCTTTCCTGTAAATATGTGTGGAGATAAAAGTATGGTATACTTACCACAAATTCTGCTTCAGGGATACCAGCATAAGATTTTACTTTTCCTTCATCAGAAACATTTTTTTCGGCCTCCATGATGACGAGGCACAAATTCTTGACAGAAATAAGTATAAACAGTTCACATCATGGAAGAGAGAAACAGGTCGCCAAAATGACAAAAGCAAATAGCTCTGAGTTTCACGGAAGGAGGGGAGAGTATTACGGAAAAATGTATTATTTTTATGAAACGCACCGGGACAGTCGCACACTGAATAATAAACAAAATTTTAATATAAATATAAATATATATACTTTTATTTTTAAAGAAAATTACTAAAAAAATGCAACATGTTTGTTAATATTACTAGCTTATTTTATAGATTATATTATACTGTGAGGGTCCCACACTGAAACATCAATAGTATCAATTTATTAGTAGTAAATAGGTCTGAAGCTGCCGTAGGTGAAGGTTCGGATTTTAGGTGGTCATTCGGCCCAAGATCATGAGAATTGTGACTTCGTGCACACCCAGTGAACTGGCACCCATTTTATTCGAAATAGGAATATTGTGTAATATTCCAACTTTTCTTAACATAGTCGCCGGACCACGTCCGCATTACTATCCCCGACCGCTCAGGCGACGTTAATTTAATGGTTGCAAGTGGTGGATAATATGTCCTGGTTGGTGAAGCATGATAACACCACTTCTTAGCCAATTCTATTGCTTCAAGATATTTAGGATGTGTACTATGTCCATCCAGCAGAATTACATCTTTGTTCTCAAGAGAAGGTTTGATTTTACAAAATGTTCCAGCCACTTCACGAATAGTTCTGGATTTTTGTAACCTCTTTCTGAAACTTAAACGAGACTACCATGAGGAGCGCCTTTTTCCAGCAATGGATGGTTTCGCTGTCGTTTGAAAATGATCATGGGTGGTACAAATATTCCCGAGGCGCTTGTGCCTAATACGACGGTAGTGTTCAACCTGACTTTCACCACTAAATACTGCACCAATCTGGTGCTTTCCCTTCTGACATATAACTTTCCCAGCCCGTTTTTTGACTGTAGAAAAACCAGATTCATCAACATTGAAAATTTTCAATGCATCCGTTTTATTTTCTTGTACTACCTTCTCTAATAGTTCGAAAAAACAATTTTAATTATATTTATTGAATCCCTACACCCAGGCTATTGATGTGCATTCAGGCTGTCGCAGACTGAGTCACGGATGCCTTATCATGAACTGATAAAAACACTTTTTACAAACCGTTTCTTGTTTCTGATTAAATCAGTGTTTTAAGTTATATTTTTCAGTAATTTATAAAGCAAGTTTCCTAACATCAGTTATACTTAGAGCAAACATATGTTCTAGTTTCAAACTATTCTGTTCTAATTCTTTCTCAACATCAGGTGGGATGTCAGTTAGTCGACCATTTACTGGTTGGGTCCGATCACATAGGTCTACACCGGTTTTCACTTCACCCCTGGCATGTCATAAAATGTACGTTTTGACAAATTGTACTGTCTAGCAAATTTATTTAAACGTAGCTTGCGCTCCTTGCATCCTTCTATAGCTTGTGCCATGTATTCTGCCCTCCACTTTCCATATTTGCACATAGACATTCAAAAATCTGAAACAAACATCCATAAAGGAAAATTAATATTACTTTATTCTTAGTGTCCTAAATGGCACCAGCTGCGTTTTAAATCTTGTTTAGGTGGTGCGATATAGACAACTTGAACAAACCACAACAAACAGCAATTCTAACTTTAAACAAAATAGGGCATCAACAAAGTTACATTTAACATGTATAGCTGCAATTGTAAAGATTCCAATTCATGTACAGAAATAGTAAAATACCTGTGTATTGTCTAAAAAGACTGTATTTACCAGTAAGAAACTTATAACGCAAAACACAAATATCTTCTCTCAATTGTCACATTCGTCTGTATATATTGACGGGTTTAATATTACTGTGCACACATCGGTTATATTATGAGGTATCTAAATGTAACACCAGATGTGAGTATCATTCTTAATTTTCTGAAAACTAGCAGTAGTGAGATTTAAGCATCAGTGCGTTTTATGCTACTTTCTCCTTTATTTAGAAGATATATTATTAAACACTTGAAATTTTTTTTAAAATTTAAGTTGTCTTCAAGCATTAATTTTTGTTCTTACCAGTTAATTTAGTGTCCGTACAGCCTAGCACATTTTTTTGGGAATGCCTTTTAATCTTCTTCTAGCCTGGATGGTCGGAAAAGTGTTTTCTTTTTCTGTCCTGCTTTTTTTGTGGTTTGAAGTTTTGTATATTGGGATCATTGAAGTCACTGTATGTGCGGCAGCTGTTTAATCTTAATGTTTTCGTCAAAAACTTGAGCCTCGTTCTTGATAGACTAAATTGTTCGAAAAGTCAAGTTATAGACTTAAAAAACTACTATACAAAATTATAATATGAAAAACAAATATTAAACTTAAATAACATTAATATTTATAGAGTTACAATAAATTACGTACATTTTCTTTTGTTACAGAAGAAATTCATTTGACTGTTATTGAGATTGTATCTGTCATGGCGACTAACATGAAACATGAAAGATAGAAAAACGTGAGATGCTGCCCCAGGTACGAGTTATTAGTGTAATGATTATATTTACGTGGTAAATTCCATAATGGAGTGACCGGCTCATGAATGTAGACCTTACCTCAGCGGAAAATATGTTAACAGTGGATTAACAACAGTGGGATGCACACTGCCATTAGAGGTGCTGTGACAAAATTAAGGGTTTTATGAGGCCTATCCAGAGGATAAATTTATTTTTAATATTTTTTCTTTACGACGATTTTTAATAAATCGTCATGTGCTCATAAATTCCTGTTTTCTACCTTTTGGGCAAGATTGGTTTCATTGTGTGGGTGTTGGGTAGTATTGTTCTGCAATATGTTGGTATAGCATAACTGAAATTTTTGTGTGCTAGGACAGAGAACAGATACTATTCGAGGCCAAATGGCCATCCATGAGGCCGATAATCCTGAAGCTGCTGCAGCAAGAGACTGTCACTCCAGAAGAATGGCAGGGACTTTTCTACGCGGTGTATGTCGTCTGCATGTGGGATGACAAAGGCCCTCCCAAAGTCAAAGAGGCCCTCAAAGATGACATCATGGACTTCATTAAGAAGGCCCAGATGGTAAGATAAATGTTGCAGTTACAACTCTAAATACTCCTTTACAGAATAAAATACATTGGACAAATACTTTTTCAAGTTACTTTTTAATATGTAGTGTCACCACTGTACAATAATTTTAATTCCACTGGTAATTTATTATAAATTTCAATAGTAGAATAATAAAAACATTTTGATACAATTTTAACATATTTGCAGGTATATGCTAATCATCCTTAGATTTAGTATTATGCAAGTGTATTACTTTATTACTTTTAAAATTTACATAATTTTCTTTAACAAACAATAACACTGACAAAATATATGTGCTTGGTAATGCCAGTATATTGTGTTCTCTAAATAATGGTTTACAGGAAACTTTGCCTTTACAATGGGTAAAAATTCTGAGGGATGATTTTTGCAGTTTGAAGATTTTTTCTACCTCAACTAAATCCCCCCAAAAAATTATTCCATTTGTTATGAGAGAGTGAAAATAGGAAAAATACATTGACTTTAATACAAGTAAACCAACAATATTACTCATATAACGTAAAGTATATAAGGCATACTGTTGTTTAGGATCAAGATATTAATGTGATATTTCCAATGCAAGCAGTTATCTATTTTCAATCCCAAAAAACAGTATTGTCTCAACCTGTTCTATTTTAATATCTTTACATGAAGTAGCATTAAAGATAGGCCGGTAATTATCCAGTTTAGTGGCTTTTCTGAAGGAAACGCCCTACATAAACTAAAGTAGCATTAATGGATTCTGCACAGCTTACCTAGTTCATATTCAGAAGGGGGTCATGTTGAAATAAGTAGACTGTATTAAATAAAATTGTTAAAAGTACCAGTTCTGCGCTTTGTTTACCTCGGTCGTTATTATGTTTGGTTACGTCATGATTCCTGCAGTCACCTTATTGGCTTGAAGATATTGTTACGTCACGGCGATGCGTCACATGTGATTTTACGGACAATTTTTCAAACAGCTCAGTAGTCATTATGATTTTTCCGACTTCGGTCGTGATGTTCCAATCCGGCGGATTTAAAACATAGAAAGCAAGAAACAGTGCTTTTGTGCATTATAATAGCCTATTAACGAGTGCTACAGTGTGTAATATTCGGCTATGAATGAGTGCTTCAGGTGTTATATTCGCATATGTGGCATGTTAGTGGAACATGGTGTTTCATCGAGTGAGGTAAGGTTGAATTGGCCATTGAGAGAGGAATTCTACCATTCGCCTACCTAGGTGAGTTAATTGATATTCTTTTGGTGTGTTTTACGGTTCCTTTAAATCCCTAAAATCCTAAATGCGTAGTTTAGTGTAAAACCCCAAAATTCTACGTTAGTTTAAAACCCTACAATCCTAGGTTAGTTTAAAACCCTCAAAACCTAGGTTAGTGTAAAACCCTCTAAACCTAGGTTGGTGTAAAACCCTACATTCCTAGGTTAGTCTAAAACCCTACAATCCTAGGTTAGTTTAAATCCCCTACAATCCTGGGTTGGTTTAATACCCTACAGTAATTATGCAGTTTAGGGGCTTTTCTGTAAAAAAAAAACCCCGAAAAGTGGTATATTTCCACTCTACTAATTACGCAGAACACAAATGTACTAGGGTCATAAACGTATGACTAATTTTGTAAAATGTGCCCACCTAACCTAATAGAACCTAACCCCACAATGAGTTTTAAACGAACCTAGGATTGTACGGTTTTACACTAACCTAGGATTTTAGGGTTTTAAACCAACCTAGGATATTAGGGTTTTACACTAACCTAGGATTGTACGGTTTTACACTAACCTAGGATTTTTTGGGTTTTTACACAAAACTACGAGTTTAGGATTTTAGGGATTTAAAGGAACTGTAAAAAACACCAACTATAATTACTCTGTCAACAGCCATTTCAACCTTACCTCACTCGCAGAAACACCTTAATCCACTAAAACGCCACATACGCGAATATTACGCACTGAAGCACTCGTGTATAGCCAAATAATACGCACTGGACACTCTTTCCTATGCGAATATAACGCACAGAAGCACTTGTTTTTGCTTTCTCCGTTTTAAATCCACCGGATTGGGACGTTACAACTCATCACGGCAAAGACGCAATGGCTACTGTAGTTCAAAATTTTCCGTTAACGCCACATGGAGACGTAACAATACCCAGGAGTCAATACGGTGATGGCAGGAATCATGACGTCACCAGTAAACAAAGCAGCAGATTACTGATATTTGTAACTATTTTATTTGATATGTTCTACTAATTTTAACATGACCCCTCCTAAATATGAACAAGGTAAGCTGTGCAGAACCCATTAATGCTACTTTTATTGGTCTAAGACGTTTTGTTCAGAAAAGCCGCTAAACTGCATCATTACCTACCCTACAATCCTAGGTTAGTTTAAAAATGTGAAATAGTGATTCACTCATCGTGGGGTTAGGTTCTGTTAGGTTAGGTGGGCACATATTACGGAATTAGTCATACGTAAATGACCCTAGTATATTCGTGTTCTGCATAATTAGTAGTGCAAATATACCACATTTCTGGGGGGTTTTTTTTTTTTGCAGAAAAGCCCCTAAACTGGATAATCACCAGATAGGCCTATCCAATTTATTCCTAGGAAAAAAATTGATGAATTTAGTTTTGTCTAAATTTACTGTTAGTTTATTTACAGAAATCAGTCAAATAAGACTGCCACTGACTCGTGTGCCTTGCGACTATGTTGATATAAATATTTATAATTTACTAGAATATTGGTATCATCTGCAAATGGTACGGTACTGGCCTGTGCTTGGAAGAATAAAGGTAAATCATTATATAGATCAAAAACAATAATGGTCCAAGAACAGAGCTGTGTCGTACTCCATGCAATATTGTACCTACCGTAGAATATACAGGAGATGCAGTATTATGTTTAATTAGTACAGATTGTTACAAATATATGTTTTTAATAAAGTTAAAAAACTACCTCTTATACCATAAAACTAGAGTTTAGTTAGTAAAATTTTATGATTAACACAATCAAAGACCTTGGCTAAATAAAAAAATATACTTACCATTACTATATGCTCGCTTTTATTTAAAGCTTCTAAAATACTGGGGGTTAATTGAAATATAGTTTTATCAGCGGTTTATTTAGTTTGAAAACCAAATTGCACAGGTGTTAGCAATTTAAATTTATTTAGGTCGCCTGTAGTCATTTGTGTATAACCATTTATATTATTTTCGGAAAAGTAGTTAGCAGTGACACCGGTCTATAATTCGTAATTTTTGTCTTATCCCCATTCTTATATAATGGGATTTTGCAAATAAAAATATATTGGATTTTGCGAATAAAAATATATTAATATAATTTTTAGTTACAATATTGCAATTTACAATTGTAATTTCATAATTCTAATTAACATTGTGTGTTTTTAATCATTTTTATTGTTTTTATAGTATCCCGGAACAGTTGTCACCCATTATGTTTAAACTTAATTAGGTAATTATAAAGAATACTGGCTTTTTTTAAGATGACATAGTAGACCCACAAAAGTTATATAAATGGCTTTTGCACACCTTACCTGTCTCATATTTAGGAGGACGTAATGATAAAATAAGGAGAACGTCGAAAATAAAATAGATAATATATTAGAAGTTTGGCCGCTTTGTTTACGTCGGACGCCACGTTGTATGGTCCTTCCTGTTTGCTGTGGATGTGCAGACGTTACCGTAGGTTTTCTGTGGATGTGTAGACGTTACCGTAGGTTTGCTGTGGATGTGTAGACATTACCGTAAGTTAGTTGCAGTTTAGATGCAATACAGTGCGGTTCGTGGTGAGTGTAGTGTTGCTGCGCGCGTGAGTTGTGACGTTCAATCCGACTGTGTGAAGGCTTGTGATTTAAGAATGGAGGGTGCGAGTATGGGTGCTTCTGTGTGTGACAGTCATCTATGTGACGGGTGTTACCTGGGCGTTTACCATTTTGTTGAACTAACATTGTTCTGGCGTACTTAGGTGAGTAAATTCACATTCTTCTGGTATGTTTTACTGTTATTTTAAAACCCTAAAAGCCTATGTTAGAATAAAATCCTAGGTTAGACTAAAACATTTAAATCCTACATTAGATTAAAACCCTACAATCCTAGGTTAGATTATAACACCAAAATTCTAGGTTAGATTAAAATGTAAAATAGTGATTCACTCGTCGTGGGGTTAGGTTCAGTTATGTTAGATAGGCAAATATTAAGAAATTGCGTGGACAAATTTTAAATTGAGGTGTTTCCATGTTTTCTGTGGGTGTATTTTTAGTGATTTTACCCCACAATTTCCCTGATCTTAGCCCTCCCCACTATCGTTTTTGTGATTTGTAATCATAATATGTTAATGTCCCTAGTAAATTTGTGTTCTGTGAATTAGTAGAGTTGAAATATACCACTTTTCGGGAATTTTTTGTGTTATTTTTGGAAAAGCCGTTATTCTTTACAATTACCGTGCCTTTCTATAAAACAATATTGAAGAGGCGTGTTCATTGCTTGCATAAAAAATGTCTTTATAAAATTGTTTATTTGCACAATTTCAAACACAGTTTTGAATTCAAATTGTAGGCAATTTCCTTAATACCTAGTTAAATTTTGTTCATAACATAAATTACAGATGGTTTTATGCATATTAAGATGGTTTTCATTTCAGGTTGATGTCTTTAATAACAAAAGGGTTATTTAACTTTCAGTTAGTTATAGAAAATACAAAAAAAAAAAACAGCCATTTGATTAAAACAAAATGACAGCCAGGAAAAAAACCGAATATAATAAAAATTTAAGAAGATAGGTTTTGAGTTGTCACATACATTTCGGAACCAATAATACATAATTAAAGAATTAATAACAGGATGATTGTATGCTGTATGTAGATGTGGATGGGGCAAATTATTTGCAGGACAACATAGAACAAATTAAGTGGTGGGCAGAAAGTAATAAAATAAACATTATTGTAAAAAGAAACAGTAAGATTGTAAGGTTTACTACGAAGAGGGGAAGGTATGAAGGCACTTGTAAATGGCAAGGGCAGAAGATATGGTAAGCTTCAGAATATAAGCACTTGGGGATGGTGATTCAGAGTGATCTTAGGTGGAAATAGCAAATACAGAGTGTAGTTTCAAAAGGAAGAACGGCTTTGGAAATACTGTGTTTTAAGGGGGTTGATGCGGGGGTGAAGGAGAAGCCTTACGAAGCTATGATTGGGGCAATAACAGAATATGCAGCCACAGTGTGTATGTGGAAGAGGAGGTGTGATAGCTGGAGAAGGTGCAGAGGAGAGCAGCAACGTGGGTTAAGACTACATGGGGAAGGCAGAGGTGAGAAGGCGAGGATGATAGAGATTCTTGGCCATCCTTAATGATGGAGTTGGGGTGGTGCTCCCTTAGGGACGGGTGAGGAGTGAAGAGGCTGGTAAGTATGTACAGGATGGTGAATGGAGGAAGTTGTGTACATTTTGCCAAGGGGCTCTACAGGAGTAGAGGTATGTATAAACAGTAGAAAGTTTCAGAAGTTATGGAGGTGGTTTTTAATGGGAAGGAAGTCAAAACTGTGAAGGAGTGGAATATGGTGCTGGAGGAGTTGGTGAAGATGAAGGGGGCTGGGTGGTTCGGGAAGGGACTGGAGAGTTAAAAGGGATAAGGAAAGGAATTGCTTGCCACCAGGCGATATCCCAATTGCAAGTTAGAAATTATCATCATCATCATCATCTCTGTTTATTAATTGTTTGTATATGCTATAGATTAAAAACAGTCTACTGAGGAGCACGTGGTTTTTTTTTTAAACTGATGTTCACTCAGAGTAGTAATATGTAGTTGACGTTATATTCAAGGCAATGTCATTTACGATTCTGATATCTCTTTCTTGGACGTTCCTTACGACTGAGGCAATGATTGACGTCACAGAGGCTTCTCCGACAGGTGCCTTCTGCTCTTATAATGTTGGCTGTCATCGGAACACCACCAACAGTGTGAGGATATGTCAACAAAAAACAGTAAATTTATTACAATATCTAAACCTTAGTACAAACATTAACTCAACTGAAATTAACTGAGAAACCTGTTGATTAACTACCAAGATGGACTAGATTGTAAGGGCAATTGAAGAGACATTATTCTCTAACAACTATCTGTTTCTCTGAAGAAACCCATATCGCCACCAAAATACTCTGGATCAGACTTACTGTTTTCACAGTAACAAATTCTTGATTACTTAACTACTAACAAAGACATAAGATATATGAGAAGTGAAATACTGGTCAATGATAAAATGTATATGGCATCCTTCTGGAATGTGCAATAACACAGTCAACTAGTATTAAATTAGAGTTATATTGGTTACCATACTTCAGCTGGAAATCACGTTCTAGGTATTGTCCCATGAATTTCAATGAGACAAGGCCAGAGAGATATAGAAGTGCACTGCGACTGAGACCTTACTACTTATAGTACTCTCCTGTTTTAGGCCAGAGAGATATAGAAGTGCACTGCGACTGAGACCTTACTACTTATAGTACTCTCCTGTTTTAGGCCAGAGAACACGCCTGTCCCGTCGCCCCAAAACTGTGGCGTTGCCTAGCATACGTAAATGACTATAGAGAACGCATAGTTACACTTATTGCTTTGTTTTCGGAGTCCGTACGTGCACAACTTAACACGCGGCACTTATGTGCAAAGTCAGACTCGGAATAAATGTTTGATCGTTAAGCCTTCAAACGTTCAACCCATGACACAGTACAAAATAAAATAACGCTTGATACAAAAATGTTGTGTGCTGAGCGCACATGGAATAACAAAGTTGAAGTGGCCGCTGTGTGGTGGGCATTCACAAACTGGGAGGGGAGTCGGCTGCTAAGTTAAGTGCTAATACTAAGTGTAAACTCTCTTATATTGACTACATAAGAGAGGAACTGAAGGTGGTGTGAAAGTTAACTTGATAACACTCCAAAAAAAATTGTGTTTGCAGACAGAATGACTGCCATCAGTTATCAAAAGACTCACATGAGCACGTCCTACCTTGAGCACTGTCCAGTACAGGCCGGGCAGCAAGTGCAGGGTATGCGAGTCTCTGTCAAACATATTACCACTTGAAAACAAAACAAAAAAAATACTGGAAAAAATTACATTTTAAAATAAACATACAAATAACACTTGGTTTTTGGAGCACTGTGAGAAAACCTTTATTAACATTATGAGGCGGTTGCAGCTGAAATTAAGTTGCATTATGTGAAGCAAGCTGTGCAGTCTCTTAAATATCTTGCAAACCAGAGCTTGAATTCATGAACAAAGTTTGTAAGTCCCTCTTTCGTGAGGCGTTTGAGAGTCCGATGATTTTCTGAGCCCTGTGTGCGAGGTTAAAAAATGCAAAGCATGCTACCAGCTATCGGCAGTTAGGGACAAGGTTTTTAACTAAAAGGGATTCGCAGAAAAACGCTTGCATTGTTTAAAATATTTGTAAGTTAAAGTGTATTCTGCTAAAGTCTGCACTACAGAAAAATGAAACATAAATGTGCTTATAAAATATGAAACATTTCACAAATTGTTTTACATATTCTACAGAGGCATTATTCTCTCTACTGTGATGCAAAATTATAAAACTGACAGTTTAAAATTTAAAAAAAAAAAAAAAACAAACACAAAAACCTACACAAAGTGGAATAATTAAAAATTATGAATAGTAATAGGAAACATAATTTAACGGAAATTTTGCTAAGCTTACAAGGCATGCTAGGTAGTATTGTGGTTATGGTATTAGGCTTATGATATTTTAAAGCTTGTTCAGATCCCAATCCTGAAAGAGATTTTTTTTTAAATTTTCTCCTTCAAACTCTAACACTACGGAACTGATATTATTTTCTTCCAAAAATTTTGTTAGAAGCACAAACAACAAAAATCAATTTGAGATTTTACATATAGTTCCATGGAATTCGTGGAAAGTTCCTCCCGAGAAAAATAGGTACTCACAAACATTAAAGACATAATACTAGTTCTATTCCTAATTTTGCCAAGATTTTTCAAACAAATTTATTTGGTAGTCATTAAAAAAAGATGTAAGCTGCATCAAACCATGATAAGACGAGTAACAGATAAATATAAACATACGTAATCCATCAATTTTTTAATCCATAGGTTTTTTTAATTTTCTGTATTATTTTTTACCACTTCATTTGTGCGAGTCAAGAACAGTATGTCACCACTTAAAAATAATTATATCTGCCAGTGCATTGCATCTCTGTTATCGAAACTATGTAAGGCGTGCACGATTTTCACAAGTACAAGGAGAGGTTAATGGGATGCGACTTGTTCAGGGTAGGTCAAGGCTTCTCTTAACTTCAAGAGTGCCCACCACTGTGACCAACATGCAAACAACTCGCCAATCGTTTAAGAATCTCGTTTCCCTGCCAAAACGAAATGCATACGGAATGGGGCTCGCATCTCCATCGCAAAAATTACTATGAACACCAGCCTTACTTTTTCAATCCCTAAATTTTTCTAAGCATAGTTTGTTAATGTTAGAATTTTGTTAGGTGGTTTGTACTGTAATGAAACATGTGTCAAGTCAAAAATCATTAACCATCATGGCTAGTACTCAAGCAAACGTCTTCACCTCAAAAATTTTAATGCGTGAAAATAAGACAACCTTCAGTTTTTTTCTATGTAAATAAAACATTCTTATTTTTTGGGTGAATACAGTATGTTAATAATTCAGATGATTTGTGTCCGTACTGCATGGTGAGGTAAAAAAAAAACATTTGAGATATTAACTAATTTTTTGTTCATTAGTAGCTGAAGAGGGATTGATCTCTGCAGGTTTGTAATTTGTTATTTTTTTGTTACAGCCTTACAATACATATTTAGTGTTTGGTTTTACTGGCTGTCAGGACACAGGCTATTGCTTAATAGCTTTTTGAAGTTGGAACAGTTTGATCACTCTCAGCAATTAGAAGGCACTGAGTTTATAACAATTTAAATAATTTTAGGATGGAGTTACATGGAACGTAGCCACAGTAAGCTCGTGGTGATTGTGTTGTTTATGTGTGGCAGCGGGTGCTGTCCCACCAAGAGGACCAGGCCCTGCTGAAGGCGTACATAGTGGAGTGGCGCAAGTTCTTTGCGCAGTGCGACTACCTGCCCACCCCCTTCCGCCAGCTGGAGACCTCGCTCAGCTCCAAGGCTTCCCCTGCACTGCAGAAGAAGTCCCAGAATGAGGAGAGCATTGTACGTAAGGTGAGAGCTTATGGGCCCAGTCCTGTCCCTGCCGTCTTCTTGGGCAACTTCGAATGTGTAGTTCATAAGTATGCAACGGTTTTCTGTTAGGTGACTTCATATTTTATTGGGAATATTTCCTATTTGGTGTTCATGGTTAATTAAGCATTTTCGAAAGCCCTGCGTAGAATATACTTTTTTCTTCTCATTTTATGTCATTCTGCCATGGACCATCTCACTTTATTCATACTCCAACCAAGTAAAAGCATAGAATTTTTATAAAAGTAAATATGTTAATAATATGCAAATTCAGACTTGTGAGGGTATGTAACAAGATACATTGATTTCAGTGGCCATATATTTAAACATCACTCTCACAATGCATCAAGTCATAGAACTGTGTATTTTTCTTTATTTGCGGCCAAGTTAACTGGGAGCTTGCATGCCGTTGTGTTCTGTGTATTGTATATATGTAGTTATGGGTAGTAATTTTTTTCAAAAGTAAATTTCAGAAGTGCTTACTTTACCATGAACAGCTTTAAAAACAAAATTAATTTATGTGCATAAACAAGTGCAAATGATGGATTGTGAATAATTTCAGTGTGAACCATTATTTTACTCTTTGCACAAATCAGAAAATATCTTGCAAGATGTAAAAAAATAAGAAGAAAATTGCAAGAAGTTGTATAAAGAAGAAAATTTATAAGAGAGTGTAACAACGAGGAAATTTTTACGTGATTAACGTAATGGTACATGACAAGAGTCGGTGGAGTTAACTTATGTCCCTTATTTTGTGTACTGGAGATTGTTGGGATAATTAAAGACCAGAGAAAGTGTTAAATCATTGTTTTAGTGTAGTTAGACAAAAAAACAAAATAGTAAACTGTGAATTAGGTCCATTACACACAGATTGATGATTATCAGACATTGATCTGATCCCATTTCAGTCAGAAATGTTGGTTATATGACATGCTGTGGTTCAATTCCATTGTTTTATAACAGTGTATGTCTCATTTTCTACGGTACAAATCTGATAAATAATGTGTTGCGAGATTTTTCTCCATTCCGAGGTGGGTAGATATCGAAAAAACATATGCCATTTGCTTACCTAGTGACTGTACTTACCGTGTCTCTGCAAATCACAAAGTAAAAAGGGTAGAAAATCTGTGAAGATACACCAAGTTTTGCCATTCATAATTTACATGGGTACTTTACTACAATTTCTGTGAAATACTGCAGGCTATTGCGGACATGAACAACTGCCCACTAAATCAACAACTTTCAATGAGTAAAATGTTCACACCATTTTAGAAATACTGTAGATGATCTCAATTTGAAAGATAAATTGCTAAATCGAAAGCTAGTCATTAACAGCATGGGACTGGCAATACCTGATGGAAAATTGGATGACAGTTCCCAAAAAGTGTGCTCTTACTTATAAATTTTCTTTTCCGTAAACTTCATTCTTGTTCCAATTGTGTCAGACTATGGAAACCAAAGCCAGACTGTTACTTTAATTGCGTCAAGCAACATTTATGACTTTTACATGTCTGTCCATTGCTGCCAGTTTTGCATAGGAAACAAATCCTCTTTAATTAGTTTTTTTTTGCAAAAGCTTAAAAGTGGAACCAAGTTGCAAGTGTGTACAATATACAGTCAGTGCTAGGTGCATGAATAAGGTAATCCATCTAGTAAAATGTCACCCAACCTGCGAATATGCACTTGTACATCTGTTATTTTTACTTTTAATTTTGGTTTCTACACCTTCAGTTTTTGAAACCATAGAAATGTTAACAGTGTCAGGCAAGTATCTGGGTATATTTTGTTTTTGAATGTAGATAGTTTTGCAGGAAATTTAAATTTTGCATAAGATCTCTTCTGAAGAGAACTCTGAGTAGAGATTTGGGCTGCTCTTTAACATCGATGTCTTGAGAGAGAACGCTGAGAATGTGTGTTTCATATTATTACAGTACATGCTTATTTAAAAAAGTCATGATGGCTGTGTCTGTTGTAGTTGATGCTGGACAGTTGGAACCAAAGTATTTTCATGGACATCAAGAAGCGGTTACAGGACTCTGCCATGAAACTAGTCCAGGCCGAGCGGAATGGTGAAGCTTTCGACTCCCAGCTGGTCATCGGTGTCAGGGAATCTTATGGTAATGACTGAATTGCTTAAACATATTATACCATGCATTTTTTTATTGTGATGCCTCTCCTTTGAGGAGTCNTTATGGTAATGACTGAATTGCTTAAACATATTATACCATGCATTTTTTTATTGTGATGCCTCTCCTTTGAGGAGTTAGTGGCGTTGGCCAGGGGTTTTTCCTCCCCCAGGCGGTTGGGAAGCAGGTATCGTCAACTGGATGGGGTATTTACTGGGAGTGTGGCGTGCTGTCTTGGGTAATTCTATAAAAGCCCTTCCTATACGTGGAGGTGCAGGCCTAGTTTGAGTACGATTAGGAGCGTAGGTTGACTTTATATCTAGTCTGCGAACCACTCAATCAGCAGCTGAATGCAGTTTGTCAGTTACTGGCTTCTTTGGTGGTGTGGGAGGTATTGGTGAAATGGCTCGTGGGATGTGCCACAAGATGTTGTAATGCAGGCTGCGATTTCCACTGGTCGAGCTGGTCGCAGTTCCCTCCTGCCGAGCTCCTTCCTCACGTTTTTAGGAATACACCCGGTCGGCACCCTGCACTTCCCATACCAGGTGCCTCCGCTCAGGGCTAGCCCCTGTTTGGCCATTTTATCTTGCCCAGCTCTGTGGCAAGGCATAGGGGTTAATAGAGTATAGAGGAAGAGAGTGTGCATCCCATAGAAGTTGGCATGACCTGAAAGNTTATGGTAATGACTGAATTGCTTAAACATATTATACCATGCATTTTTTTATTGTGATGCCTCTCCTTTGAGGAGTCAGTGGCGTTGGCCAGGGGTTTTTCCTCCCCCAGGCGGTTGGGAAGCAGGTATCGTCAACTGGATGGGGTATTTACTGGGAGTGCGGCGTGCTGTCTTGGGTAATTCTATAAAAGCCCTTCCTATACGTGGAGGTGCAGGCCTAGTTTGAGTACGATTAGGAGCGTAGGTTGACTTTATATCTAGTCTGCGAACCACTCGATCAGCAGCTGAATGCAGTTTGTCAGTTACTGGCTTCTTTGGTGGTGTGGGAGGTATTGGTGAAATGGCTCGTGGGATGTGCCACAAGATGTTGTAATGCAGGCTGGGATTTCCACTGGTCGAGCTGGTCGCAGTTCCCTCCTGCCAAGCTCCTTCCTCACGTTTTTAGGAATACACCCGGTCGGCACCCTGCACTTCCCATACCAGGCGCCTCCGCTCAGGGCTAGCCCCTGTTTGGCCATTTTATCTTGCCCAGCCCTGTGGCAAGGCATAGGGGTTAATAGAGTATAGAGGAAGAGAGTGTGCATCCCATAGAAGTTGGCATGACCTGAAAGGAACTCTGTATAGGCAGGTGGGTGTAAGTTGAAGGTCTGGCTACTAGCCCTACTTGGCTGGGTGGGAAGTCACTGGCAGACCTAAGCACTTAGTAACAGTTAACAATAGGGTAGGAGTGTCTGCTTTCATGTTACACAGGAAGACGGGAAGTCACTGTAGATCCACGTATCACGTAGATTCCGAGCTCCCTGACAGGCGGCTGTTGGCCTCTCTGCGAGTGGGTTGACTGGGCAGGAAGTTGCCGGCAGACCCATGCACTCAAAGAAGGTGCAACAGTCCTATGGCCCATCGCTCCGGCTTTCAATAGGCATGGATGGGATTTGGTATCAGCACAGGCCTGCTCCTGCAAGAGTATCTGAGGTACTTTGAACGAGGAAGCAAGTTGCTGAAGAATAGTGGCTGCGAGTGATAACTTGATTGAGACAGTATTATGTCTGTTTATTGCCATAACAGTAAACACACATGAACCAGCATGTACCCTGGCTAGGGCCTCCTCTAGGATGTGATCCCAGTGTGTGATGTCTAGACTTGGTAGATGCAGTTGCACGGGGGCCCGAGGGGTAATCCCAGTCTAGCAGTACTCGGGCTCGTGACAATTATGTGTGTGGCTAGTGAGTTATGCGTGAAGCGCCGCAGGCTTCAGTGCACATTCGAGCAGAATGACGTCCGGCAACTGGGCTGCATGAATCAGCCTCGAACTTGGGGCTGCATGTCCATTATATACCCGAAACACAGGGTCAGCACGGGGTGGTTGGGGGAGTGGAGGAGGAGCAGAGAGAGAAGCGACGAAGGAGTGGTCGAGATGGCCAATGGTGGCTGAAGGCTGGTATCGTACTTCCCCTTCGCAGTCGAGGCTGGGGTAAGTAGGCCCCCTGCATGGAGCGGGTTGCGGGCTGACAGGAGTTAGCAGCTGGTATGCAGTAGGGATACACCAATATGGGTCCAGCCGATATATCGGTCAAGTAAAGCCAATAATATCGGCCGATAACTCCATTTAAAATGGCAAAATTTTTATCTAGTAGTGCAAACGACTTCAGCGGTGTACAAACTATGAAATCAGAACTATTACAGAAGCTTAATGAACTATTTATTTCACTGGAATCAAACAAAGTTTGTGTTATTGCCACAATGCTTGATTCCAGACACAAAAATAAAGTTTTTGGGAGTCAAGAGAGTGCTTTGCAAGATAAAGAATGGTTAACAGATCTAGTAAAGAAGTAGCAAGAGAATATGAATGTCGTCACGTTTTGCCAGCCAACCCCAGCGAAGATCCAAAAACAACAGCTAGTTTATGGAGTTTCCTAGACAATATGCCTTCAAGTTCGAATGACCCTGATCCACATCTGAACGAAAGTAGTGAAATAACCAAATATTTAGACAAACATCTAATTTCTAATACCTGTGATGATTTACAATGGTGGCACAACAAGGAACGTTTTCCCATCCTTCTAGCATTGCCAGAGCATACCTGTCGCCCCCCCCTCCATCCATCCAGTGTTGAAAGTGAAAGATTATTCAGCACCACTGGCAAAGTGCTTACACAATTAAGGAACCGACTTAAACCAAATATTGTTGAAGAACNCCACATCTGAACGAAAGTAGTGAAATAACCAAATATTTAGACAAACATCTAATTTCTAATACCTGTGATGATTTAGAATGGTGGCACAACAAGGAACGTTTTCCCATCCTTCTAGCATTGCCAGAAAATACGTGTCGGCCCCTCCATCCAGTGTTGAAAGTGAAAGATTATTCAGCACCATTGGCAAAGTGCTTACACAATTAAGGAACCGACTTAAACCAAATATTGTTGAAGAACTTGCATTTTTAAAAGGAAACATTGATTTGTGGCATTAAATCAATCAAGTGGTACCTTTGTGATGAGTGCACATAATAGTAAGCACATTTTTTTGTCATTATGTTTAAGCTTTGATTAATTGTTTTATCACTTTGTATGTTTGGTAAGTATACTAAATACCAAATATAAACTTTTTTGTAAAAATGAAAATATCGGCCAATATGCGGCCGATACTGATATCCTAAAATATGTAGATTATCGGCCACCAATATATCGGTGCATCCCTAGTATGCAGCAACTCTGGCAAAGGCACTGTGGTGTGTACAGCAAACATCTCTTCTCGTAGGGAACGGCGGCTGTGGCTAGGCTAGAGCATGTAATGACGACACCCGTGGTGCATCAACCTTTTATTTATGTATCATTTCAGTTTGATTATGTTTCTTTAGCTATTCAAGTGTATAACAATGTATTTTATTGCGTTTCTTTCATGTAGTGCAGTGTTCTTGTATCTTCCCAAGGAGTAGTAGTGTTCATAAGTTCTTGGGCGGCAATTTTGAATTATAATTTTAAATCATTAGGCTTAGTTATCTGTTACTTTGTAAAGGTATTAGAGCTTTGGTAATATTGTGAATTTTCTGCATAATATTGCTTGTTTGCAAAATTTTGAAGCCCCATTCTTATAATTTAATTTATAATTTCCTCTTAAAATATTTTTTTAAAGAACATACTATAATATTCAATTTAGGCATACAGTACTTAAATCTTTGATACAGAAGTGTTTTCTCTTAACACCTTAATTAAGGCAGGTTTGAAATTTTATTGTGGTTAAGAAGTGCAAGCCAAGGAGGTTTTGTATGTCTTAACAAACTTTGATTTAAGTTTTGTTAACTTTTGTGATATAAATCTAAGATTTCCGGATTTTAAGTTTACAAGGAGACACTCCTTCCAGCCGTCAGACTTAACAGTTCAACGTATTGTTAGGGACGGCTAATCAACTAGATTGATTGAAATTACTACCCATCCTAATTTAGTTTGCACGTGGGAGAGGCGTGGCAGTTTTGTAACACCACGCAGGCAAGAAAGAAGCAGCCCCAGGTGCTAAATATCTTTTTGTGTTACAATCACGCAGTCGCCAAAGCGTCACTGGGTGACGTCAACCAGCAATGCCATCCAGACGAGTCCTTTGTATGACTGAAACAATATTATACCTCGCTCACTACTAATTGGAACTAATAGTGTATCTTTTTTTTGTCTGAAGAATTTCCCCATATTCAAGGTCATACCAGAGGCATGAGATGGAGATCTATGCTCCACACTAGCTGGTTCCAGAAAATTTAGATTGAACTAATTATAATTAAGGAGCTAATAATTTATAAACAGTTCACTTATCATAATTTTATTCCTTACTATGTTTGTGAGAGAGGTGATATTTCAGCTAGCTTCATCTAATTCAGTCTCCTCAATCATTAAGTTAGCAGCAGTTTTTTTTTCTTCCCCATTTCAGGATGTTTTAAATGAGCAATTTTATGCTTTATTCCATTTTCTCTTCACACTAATTGCATAGCATCATTAATTGCTACATAATAAGTGTCCTTATTATTTGTAGTGTAATTATTCAATTTTATTGCCTTCTTGTGTTTTGTCAGTGTCTCTTTAAGTGTACAGAATGAGTATAAAAGAATATCCCAACTTTGAAGGTCTATAATATGAAAACCAAACAACCTACAGCCTTGATTGACCCATCAAATAAACCGTTGAACCGTGAATTTTGTTTACCATACATTCATAAATGTTCAAATGTGACCACCATGAGCGGCCCAAGTGACATCTACGTGATAATCAAACTCGTTCCACACTCTTGTCAGCATGTCCAGTGTTATGGTTTGGGTAGCGAGCTCGCAGACATGTCAATGTGAAGGGGATGGTTTGATGTTTCCATTATGGTGCGCCACCCCATTGGCATTTAGCTGTTCGCGGATACCTGAACGAGATGTTGCCGCAACGCTGGATTGGTCGAGGAGCAGCTGGTGACCAGGCTCTTCATCATTGGCCACCAAGAAACCGCAGTTCTTACCCCGTGCAATTTTTTCTATGGGGGTACATATTAAAGGATCAAGTTTTTTCGTCTCCGGCTAACATTGACAACCTCAAAACGATAATTACAGACGCCATCCAAACCGTAACATGCTGAGAAGAGTGTGGAACGAGTTTGATTATCGCGTAGATGTCGTTCGGGCCGCTCGTGATGGTCACAGTGAACATTTATGAAGATATGGTAAACAATCTTCACAGTTCCACGGTTCATTTGATTGGCCAACCAAGGTTGTAGGTTGTTTGGTTTTCATATTATAGACCTTCAAAGTTGGGATATTCTTTTATACTCATCCTGTATTATAAATAATGAAACAAGGCAATATTTACAGACAGCCTCTGGGCAGTACAACACAGTTGAACACAGCAGGATTTCTACAACAAAACGATTTGTNGGCAATATTTACAGACAGCCTCTGGGCAGTACAACACAGTTGAACACAGCAGGATTTCTACAACAAAACGATTTGTGTTTATTAGTTCATTACTCGTTCTTGTGTCCCCTATTTACTTTTTGATTTAATTCTTTATAATTTATTTACATGTAAATTGATTAAAGCTGTTAATCTTGACTATTTTTTCTAATATTTTGGATTTTCCATGAAATACAATGATGCTCTCCATTGGTGTGCGTCTAAAATAGTGGTTCCTTCTGGTTACTTAGCTCCATTTCAAGAATTACTCCAGATCTTGGTGTCAGATAATTCTAGTAACCATTCACACTTCTCCACACTTTACCTTGCACACACCCTCACAGCTGTACCCACATCATTTGAATTTTCCTGTAGTTTCCTAGTTTGCCGTGTGGCTGCTAGGCTCACCAGTAACAACATTCACCCTACCAGATTGCAGTGCCAAGGAAGCTGACCTCAGCAACACATTGTAAACAGTATATCCATTGCACATCCGTACAAAAAAAGTGTCGTTCCTCTATTTGTGTCTGACAAGTACTACCCTGTGAGTGATGTAATTCTTTTTGAGAGCCGGAATCGACAATAGAGATTGCGACCCCAATGTTGGATCAGATTATTTTTGAAGAACGCAATAAATAAGGGTTGTTTAATGGAACTTAACAGCATTTGTCACACTTGCATTTACAGCTGAGCAATAGCAATAGGTAACCAGAATTTCATTCGGAGGAAAGGCAAAAATCAGTTGTTGTGAAAATTTCTTAAACCAAGCAGATTTGTTGGGATAACTTAATGGGATTCATTTTGATACAAGAGAAACAAAGATACAATGTTTTTTTTAATTTGGGGGTGGGAGGGGTTAATTGTCCACCATTTTCTGCCCCACCTTGGCTACGTCCATTGGCACATGTGTGGTCAATGACATAAATGTGGCTGTGTGTTGCAGTGAACCTGTGCTCGAACCCGGATGACAAGCTGCAGATCTACCGGGAGAACTTTGAAAAGGCGTACATAGCGTCCACAGAGAGCTTCTACAAGGTGAAGGCTCCACAGTACCTGCAGATGAACGGCGTGCACAACTTCATGAAGTATGCGGAGACGAAGCTGCGCGAAGAGGAACAACGTGCACAGAAGTACCTCGAGCCATGCAGTGGCTCCGTCCAGGCGGTGAGTCAACCCTTCTCCTTCCCTGCACATGCCTGCCAGTGTCTGGGCAAACTGTGATCCTAGGAGACATCCTTGGAAGTTTTGATCTTTAAAGTATCATTCTCATGTGACGAGGGAGCCAAACTGGGGCTGGCTTGATCGTATTTTCCATCCTGATGCTTCTAGTGCTCACTAGGAATTTCTGTTCTTGCAAAACATACAAAAAATATGTTCTGTTGACGCGTGATGCTTATTTTATATAGATATAAACATGACTTCGCCTCATCTTTATGTATCATCACGGTACCCCAGGCGGGGTTTGAACCCTGTAACGACTTCCTACGAGACCCTACAATTACGCCCTTAGATGCGAGGGCACCAATGGACATGTCAGCCAAGATTGTTTTGCCCATGTCTCAGACGTTACGCCAACCTCTCGCGAGTGAAAGAGGCTAGCCAAGCAACCCAGTTAAGCGCCTAACCTCGCGCAGCAGAGGCAACCAAGCATTACAGAGATGCCTAGTTCCACCACAGACCAAGGGATTGTGCTAGTGAGCGCAGCTCCGCCCAGGGGAGGAGGAGCTCTCCCCCGCCACCCAAGCACCTCGGATGAGCCAGCGGGCAGGTGAATATATGTCCATGCACCGCCAAGAAACAGCAGTTCATCTCCAGCAGCTCGCTCCGCCACCTCGTGTGATGGAGCTCTCTGCTGACCCCAACGTCTTTGCGACCTACCAGAAACTCTTCAAGACCTGCATCAGCAACCCCCAAAGAAGTCTTCAACACGCACTACCCTTCTGGTAGTGCCACACGAAGTCCCTTCTGGACAACAGCATTGAGATAGTTAGGGACAGTTAGCTACCTAGCCGTATCTGCTCCTGTTCAGTTTAGACCCAGGTCCCCTTCACGTGGTTAATGTAGTTTACTTCCGTTCAGTTCCTGGTTAGTTAGGAGATACTACGGGCCACCATGGTTATTCCTCACGGAATAAATACGTTTTCTAAACTTCCAAATACTGATTCTAGGGTGACTGTGTTTATACCCCCCGTAGACANCCTCACGGAATAAATACGTTTTCTAAACTTCCAAATACTGATTCTAGGGTGACTGTGTTTATACCCCCCGTAGACATCTGCCCACCAGGGGAAAGCAGGAGACTGCGTCTTTTACAACCCATTGCCGAACCTAAGTAGGACTGCAGGCTCCCTTAACCTGGTGCACGTACGTCGCAAACACACCCATTAGACGGCCACCTATACTGTACACCTGGTGTGCAGTACGTANTTAACCTGGTGCACGTACGTCGCAAACACACCCATTAGACGGCCACCTATACTGTACACCTGGTGTGCAGTACGTAGAGCCACCACTAGAGACTAAATCCACAAGGTGGCTAGTCAACCAGCCCAGCCGACTCACTCCATCCACCGCACTGAACTGTCGCCAGGAGGAGTGATAGGCTGGTTCTTGAGGTCTACCCACCTTTGGACCTACATCCAACGTCGTTGTCTGACATCCAGGGTAAACCCACCGTGCTGAACTGTTGCCGGTTGGAGTAATCAGGTACGACTCTGGTTGGCTCGGCCTCGGCTAGGTTATAAACCTAGCCAGGTATCATCGTCACCCACTCTCCTTTCGTGAATCCAACTTTAGTATCTACTTGTATGCCTTATACCCAAAGGGGTGGTGGGAAGCTAGGAAGGCAGCTACTGCCTTCAAATTCAACGGTAGCTGTACCCCAGCCCCAACTGCACTTTGTAGCATAACCCCCCGGCAACAAGCACAAGCCGCCTACTAGTTGGCGCGGCCTCACCTTTTCCCAACTTCCTCCCCTTCCTTATTTAAGCCCCCAATTAGGACCAACGGCTGACCGCACCTGGTCGTCACAACTGCCAAGGACGTCATGTACCGCTAGGAATCGCTGAGGCCGGACCAGCAGCCCTCAGCGGGCACCCTTCAGCACCGCCAGCAGCAGTAGAGCAAGGAGCTATCCCGGGCCACATCCAGTACATGTAAATCCGCGGCAGTGTGTCAACCAGTATGCCGGACAGCTAAGTCCACGACTGACTTTGTGACGTGCTGTCAAGCCACGCACCCTATCTTATGTACCGTCTGGGGTCTGCTCGGCAGTCAATAAGGTCAGCCAGTTATATCGCCCATGTCTCTGACTGACACACCAAAACTTTGCCCGACTGTGACATCGTAGTCATCCATCCGACATCACGCTTCACCATACATAAGTTGAATAGTGTATATTCTGTCCACAACATTTTAAGATAATTTTGATATAAAAGGGTGCACTATACATAAGCAAATACAGTAGTTTATGATCACGTTGTTTGGTAATAAAATGGTTAACACCTCACTATAATCCATTCTAAACATTTATTTCCTTGAAAATGTAATTGCAAATAGAGATGCATTCCTAACTGGGATATCTTTGTTTTGGGTTAGAGTACTTCCTTCTCTGAGTTGGTTCACTTCCCACTCAGACATTTCAAACCGATAAAGGAACCATCAAAATATTGTACATTGTACAGTAGTTTGTTTAGAATTTATGATGTAAAATGTGTGGTTTATCTGAATATTTTTGTGTTAAAATTTATTTGCTGTCACCAGCAGTCTCAGATCCCATTCACACAACTATCAAACCCTGCAAGGCACACTTTTAAATACAAAACCTAGGAGGACTGTATTATTGTGTGTGAAATAATTTTGTACAGTTAGCATGCATGTCGTATTGTTTGATAATTCTGTGTTTGAGTACTAATGTGTAAATGAGTATTCAGTATAATGTGCTAGTAAATGATAGAATTTGTTAAATTTTTGTGGTGTATTGGCTCCATTTTATTACCATAAATGCGTTGACAGTAGCAAAAAAAAAGTGTGAGGGCATGGCAAACATTTAATAAATGAGGTGGTGGGATTACACGTAATTTTATAAAACTTGAATATTTAAGTTTTGTACATGTTTTAAATCTAAATTATGGTTTATGGTAGTTTCCACATGTACAACTTCTGTAAATAAATTTAATTTTAATATTCATATTACGTAGTTTGCCACTCTTTTTATTCTCCCCCTTGTTGGAAAACTTGTTTCCCAAGAATCTTGCTCCAGGGTTTTCTCTCTCAATGAACCTTNCTTTTTATTCTCCCCCTTGTTGGAAAACTTGTTTCCCAAGAATCTTGCTCCAGGGTTTTCTCTCTCAATGAACCTTATTTGTTTCAAGCTATAAACTTTCGTCATTACAAAAAGCAAAGGCAATGAGTGCTTATGACTATTTAATTTGTATTATGAAAATGTGAGCACCTTACTTAAGCAAGCACATTAACAGTAAATGTGCTGTTGGCTAAGAATTTTTCTCGCTTTCTTCCTGTAATGATGCCTTACCTTTTTCAGCTGATGGAATGCTGCGTTAATGTTTTAATTTCGAATTTCAAGTCCACCAGCCTTGCAGAATGCTCTGGAATGATAAAAAATAATGAAACGGAAAGTAAGTATCCTTAAAAAGATTATTTCACTTAAATTAATTTCAATTATGTACATCCAATTGACAGCTGAGGTTGAACTGAACATGCAGTTATTGTGAAGTGTTTGCTAGCTGGCCATTTGCACTGTTGTGTTTTGTGTTGTCTTGTCTTGTGATGTGTGCTATTACTCTTTACTTTTGTTGTTACAATAATAGTGCGGTGGAACTATTTTAATGTTGCTATTCTCCTTTTCATATAACTTCAATAAATTTTGACAGACATTGCAAGTGATACAGGCAGTAGCGGTTGTTATGGAGAATGTTCCACATGGTCGTCTGGCTTACCCCATGCTGGCATGCCACGTGCCTGGTGCTGATACCGAGGTGATCTTTCAAATTGTTGATCACATTTTCCTCCAAGGCCAGTGTATGTACTTGGTGCACCCGCCCTTCATGGTTACCCATTCCCGTAAACAAGCCTGTCTCTCACAAACTGCAAACACTGTTGCAAACATTTTATGGTGCAGTAGCTGTCGGTGGGGATACTTTTCTCGGTACAGCCACGCAGCCTCCTGCTCGTTGCTATTTGCCTGTTTGTATGTGAAGACCATGTTGGCCTGTTCCCGATTGGAATACTGGGTCATCGTCGCACAGCGCTGTACTACACTGCATATGTCCACTCCTCGGTAACAGTAGTGAAGCAGACGCCTCATGTTACGAATAAGGGAGCGCACCACCGTCAGGGGGAACAATGCCGCCCTCTAGCGAGGAACCCGTACATTTCCGGACGTATGTCCATTAGACCTTTTTTGTTCCTTATCCTCTTGGCGATCGTATTCTGCACTTTGTCCCCATTGCTCAAAATGACCCTGTATAGTGCCACAGCAGACATCCTGAGGGTCAGGGGTGTGCTAGGGTTACACTCTACTACTCCTTACCCCTACTCTGGCTTGTTTGAGAGGGGTGGTAGGGGATAACAGCCGAGCTAGACTGGATTGCGAAACTGTAACTGGTGGTTGGGCGAGTGGTATCTACACCTGTTTAGGGGCANTAACAGCCGAGCTAGACTGGATTGCGAAACTGTAACTGGTGGTTGGGCGAGTGGTATCTACACCTGTTTAGGGGCAGATTTACCTTTGTTCACTTCACATGTTTAGCTGCAGTGGGAAGGGTCAAATCAATATGTTACAGTGGTGAGGATGGTTTTAGGTCAAACTTCATGCGTCAAAATAATCATCCAAACTACACATGTTTAGGAATTAGTCCAATGAGGGGACTGCAGTTTTGGAGTAGTCAGACTACTCACCTCCCACCAAGGCAAGCCAGGTTTGATTTCTTGCGGTGTCAGCAAGAATTTCACATGTGGGAAATGTGGTGGCCATTGCTGTTGGCTCGATGGGTTTCCTTGAGAGCACTCGTGTTTCCCCCATCTTTTCATTCTGTCGGTGCCCCGTATATACCTCGTTTAACCCTCACTGTCACTCAAGACCTTGCTAGTGCTCACCAAAACCTTTTGTCTCAACTCGTGCAGTGTTTATTTCCTTTCATTTTCCTGTAATGCAATGTCGTATCTTCCCCCAAATTTATTCAGTGCCTGGCCTTCTATTTATCCTTTTCTAACCAGTACATCTTTCTATTCTTCATTGTAACCACATGTCAAATGCTTCTGGCATTTATTAAGATTACATATGATTTGTTAATTTAGAGTTACAAGTACTTTGTGATTGGCAGTATCAACTATTATATGTGATACAGTAAAACTCTTAAGAAGTTTCTCAAGAGACTAGAAAGTTTATGCTTACNGGCAGTATCAACTATTATATGTGATACAGTAAAACTCTTAAGAAGTTTCTCAAGAGACTAGAAAGTTTATGCTTATTAACCATGAAATGTCAAATTGCTTTAGTGTTTATAGACTAGGTGCAAAATTATGTAAATTTATTAAGCAGGTAAACTTTTTAAAAGTTAACTTCTTAAAAGGGTTTTCCTGAATAGAGAAACCCGTTTTTGACACTTCTCAATGAACCAGAGAAAGAATTTGGCAAAATGAGGGAAAATTATGCTGTATTTGCATTACATGGGATCAAATAAAATGAGTGTAAAATAGTGGATTGTGTAAAATCAGGGAGTGTAAAAAAAGTTTCTGTATTTTACTTAGATCTTATGAGGAAGTGTTCCTGCTATGAGGCTGAGTAGGTTAAGTACCGTAAGTGTTGTGGTGAACAAATTGTGTGTGTGTGATGCGGAAAGTTGTTGTTTGCTTGCGGAGAACTGCAGCTGATGTTCAAGCTGATGGACCGGGTGCCCGACGGTATTGCGCCCATGCTCAAAGATCTGGAAGACCACATCGTCAGCGCCGGCCTCGCGGACATGGTCGCCGCTGCGGACATCATTACTCAGGTAAATGCTCACATGTCTTGTCACGTAATGTGGCCGTGCTAGGACCATCCTCTCAAAGTTGATTACCCATCTGAGCTGTTGGTAGGATGTTAAGGATAAAAATGAGACTACTGTATGTGTTGTTATACTAATTAATTTACCTGCTTAATACTCTGAAATGTTCTTATCAAGTAGATGAATTTCCTGCCTATTTTGGCATAATGGAAAATTTTGATCAGTTTTCATTATTTGTGCTACCCGATTATGACAGGCATAAAAACTTGGAAGCCACAGAGTNATGGAAAATTTTGATCAGTTTTCATTATTTGTGCTACCCGATTATGACAGGCATAAAAACTTGGAAGCCACAGAGTATTTGGGCATACATGTGAATTCCTGTGCAGTTTATCCCATTTATTTTAAATTATGGAGTGTTAAATACTAGCGCAAATATTAATTAAGAAATGTTTGTGATTTCATTGCCACAGCAGTATTACTTTTGTACATCATTAATGGCTGTTTTCAGCTCTGTTTATTCCATTTTACGAGTTAAAGTAGTTTATGGAGCCAAGTGACATGGTGCTTTTATCAATAAAGAGAGAGATTATGTGCATGGGTTATCCTAAATGCTACAGTAGTTAGCGGATACATTTGTGACACAAGCGTGTTACCTGCTGAAATCTGGAGGATCGGGTTGTGAGCGCTAGCTTGTGATGGCAGGACTCTGAGAAGTACGTGGAAAGGCTGCTCGATCTGTTCCGCCAGTTCAGCCTGCTGGTGAAGCAAGCGTTCAACGACGACCCTCGCTTCCTGACGGCGCGGGACAAGGCGTACAAACAAGTAGTTAACGACACCAAAGTGTTCAGGCTGGAGCTTCCTAGCAAGCAGGTGAGCTGCATTTTCTGTGCGGTCTGTGTGGAGGATGTGATTCTCAATAATGATNGCTGGAGCTTCCTAGCAAGCAGGTGAGCTGCATTTTCTGTGCGGTCTGTGTGGAGGATGTGATTCTCAATAATGACGAAGTATTTAGGAGAGATAGAACTCCTTGTGGTGTTGCCATTATTTTAGTCATAAATTGTATTCAGCATTCATTATTGAAATTTCTTCTTTTAAAAGTCGTAGTATACCACTCATATGATTGTAAAACTGTAATATCTATACAGTAGCCTACCTTTATTTGTTTACCATCTGGAATAAATGGGAATTATTGATTACCTTATGATAACGATTAAAGAAGAAGAAGGAATATTTGTATGAAAAGTCAAGCAATAATATTCTCAAAAATATAATTAAATAATGTTCTATGCATTAACAGATGGCATTAAACTCTCCCCTTTAATGAGTTTTTCCTAGAGGTTATTACTGCATGTAAATTTTAGTAAACCCAAAATTTGATTCATTGGTTTCAAGCCTTGGCTGTTGTATTAGGTATATTTTTATTTTAAATTTAGTACTATACTCTGAATACTTTAATTTCGGTCCTTTTATTTATTTTTGGTAGCCAAGCATCCTACTTGTAACCTTTACTTTAAATTTAGAACATTATGTGTGCTTGAAGTATGCTTGGAACTTAGAGAATTTATTTATGTTATTGCTGGTAATTAAGTCTCCGTAGAGTAGGTTTCGTACTGAAAGTTTGCTCTCAGCCCTAGTGGTGCTATCGCTGGTATTGATACAACTGGACTGAGGTAGAAAGCAGTTCCTAATGTGACTGGTATGAGCCTGAAGGGCTTCAAGTCTCAAATTGTGTCTGAGCCAGAGAAGGTGGCAGTTTGTTGGGTAGGAACAAGGTGAACAAATTGGGAAAAGTCCAAGGTATGGTTTATATGAATTTATCGAGAATAAACCACATATAAAATAGCCTGTGCCCAGGATGCCTGAAGAGTGGGGGTAACCTAACTGCCAAGAAAGTCTATTACTCGTGCTGGGATGATGGGATGAGGTTGACCCTCTGTCAGCAAGTTGGAGGCGCTTTGCGTAGATGTGAGATGTGCTAGCACATGACGGTACAAACTTCCTACTCTTAGACAGGGAGGGTGCGTCTTGAGCTAAATGGGCTAGTGTGGGTAGAGCATGGTAGACTGTCTTGAAGGTGTATCTTGCAGGAAGACATTCGGCAGATTGATGGACAGCACTATGTCTGAGCAGGTGCTATCTGCGGGGGACAAGAACTTCTCTGAAGTCCTGAGTGATCCCTATTTATACATATATGTGTGTGTTTGTGTGTGTTCGCAGTTTCTTCATGCTTTTTGAATCAAACCTTTGAAAAAATCACCCCAGGTATGACATATTTGGTTATTTCCTAAATATGTCATGTATCACAAGCTTTTTATATGCGTGTCAATATAAAAATACCTTATTTTTGGCTAAATTGAACTTTTACTTTTATAAATTGTAATATTTAATTTATACTGCATATAAATAAAAATAGTGGAAAAATAGGTATGTTGGTGATGTCTATAGTAAGAAATCATTCTTGTGCAAAATATTATTAAATTGATTGCGCACGAATGTGGTGTGTTGTCCCTTTGGTGTAATTTTCTAGACTCAGTTATGCTTTATTTGTATGAGGTGGAGAAATATCCGGGAAGCAGGGCTTCAGAAAAGTTTGAAGTAACCGTGAATGGATTATAGCCGGGGCGAGTAAGGGAGGGAGAGTAATGGAGGAGAGAGACCTTGTTTCCTGACACTGCGAGCGGGATGTATGTTCGGTACCCCTGGCTGGAAGGCCAGTCTAATGGGCAGGATGCAACCAAGCAGCCAAGGCTGATGCACTTGAAGTGTGGGTCGCATGCATCCAGGTGGGAGCAGACGTCGCGGCGCTACACAAAGGTTACGGCACTGACGTTGTGGGAGTCTGGTGACAGCATGGCTTAGTGTGGGGAGAAGTACAGCTGAGGTGGAAGCTCAAAGGGATCATGGATGTCTCAGTGGTGCATTAACCCCCCTCCCCCCAACAGGTAGATGACACCTAAGGTGTGCAGGAACTTGTCCCCTGCATCATGATGCTGGTTCGTGGTCTTCTAGTCGTGAAGAACATGGCAAGTTTTCTGGGATGATCTCTCCTGATTCATGTAACTCGGTCTCGTGGCACGGAGGGGTATATGGTTTTAAGTAGGGATGTAACGAATACACTTTTCCTCAATTCTCAATGTCAATACCATTCTCGATTCCAAAAATCGCGATTCTTTCATCAGTTACAGACAATTACTTTACAGATATAAATAAAGTATAGGAGGGTATGAAATTTAATTATTTAAACTAGGCCTACATTAGTAGTAGGCCTATTACTAACACAAGTAATATAACACAAACAGTGGGAACATATTCATATGAAATTCCAAAAAGTTCAAAAGCAACATATTATATAATATTGAAAACATACATATATATTTATATGTATAAATATATATATACACCTATATATTTCGTCCTCATAGTTTATTCGAAAATATTTCCAAACCTCACTTGCTATGATAAATGTTCACCAACACATGAAATTATGAAAAAGTTGACAGAAGTAAAAACAATTTTGAGTGTCACATTTTGCATCAGCCCAGCAATTTGACTGCAGAA
Organism: Clitarchus hookeri; assembly: GCA_002778355.1. Classification (NCBI taxonomy): domain Eukaryota; kingdom Metazoa; phylum Arthropoda; class Insecta; order Phasmatodea; family Phasmatidae; genus Clitarchus; species Clitarchus hookeri. Next base: position 111,388 of record NQII01001452.1, read on the forward strand.
ATTTAAAAGACCATGTAATTATTAACTTATGAAGAATAACATTAAAAAAGATTCCACTAGATAACCTGTTTGCTTTTATTAGTGGTTTCTGCCGTAAAATCTAATTTTGTTGAAATAGCATTCATAATTGTAGTGTTCAGTTTTCTCTGCCGATGCTATTGAAGTTACACATACGCTCTTATAGCGGTTCGCTATACAAATCTAGTATTTTTGTTTTGATGACAGTTAACCTTTAACGTTTGTTTTGAATACGATTTTAATTGGTTTGTTTACATTTTAATGTAATATTAATTTTAGCCCCAACAGCTTATGTTTCAGTAATTTTAAAGTCACTAAATATTTATTTTTGTACACCACTCATCAATTTTATTGGTTTAATAACTATGGTATTATGGAATTTTAACATGAAAATCTTAAATAGTAAATTTGTATTGAATTTGTATATTCATAAATTAATTTTGTAATTTTTTAAAGGTAATTAATTGTTTTCCACTTTTATAGTAATTGTATTTTGTCGTCTCGTAATTTTATTCTGCACTATACCGGAAGTAATATTTTGTGATAGTGTTGAGGCGATAGTTGCCGGAAGTAGTGTGCTTCTGGGTGGTTTGTAATATGTGCTTGTGTCTAGTTTGTTTTCTTTGTTGAGAAGATAAGTACGTGTTGTTTAGGGAAACCTGGTTATATGGTGTTCTTAGCTTTATGTTTGGGGATAGTAATGTCATTCAAAATTACATGTGCTGGAAGGTTGACTAACATATTACCAATATGGAGTAGATACATAAAACCCTTGAGAATAAACAGAAATCAATCAAAATTTACCTTTCTTTGGATTGTGTGGAGAAGATAAGCTGTGACTAAGCATAATGGTAGACAGCAATACATATACCCTTTAAAGAATATGGAGATTCAACATCTACATGAAGCACACACAAGTACCCTGGTTAAACATGAGATATTTATTAACATGCTGAGAACTTAAGCAATTAGAACACCTTACATTACACTCTTGTGAACGTCTATACCCAGAATTACTCATTGATTTCCAATAACTTTTATACTCCTTATGAATGGGATGCATGTAGTGAAAGTCTTTCAAAGTCCATTAATTGCACGAAGAGTGGTCATCTATGCCGTTGGGGCATGTCTACAATGCTTGCTGCACACAGGTCGTTTCTTGAAACAACAGACTTCTCTTACACAGAGTCAACTATAGTTGTATTACGCTCCTATAGTTGTATTACGCTCAGCAGTGTTATGCCTAGTACGCGGTTCCTACTCTGTCCACAGCACAGCACTGTTAATCATTGTATGTACTGCCCTCTACCAGAGTCCCATGCTCATATGGTGTTTCTACGTCACCGCTTTAGTGGTTTTCATTTTTCATTTTCCACCAGTGTATTTTGAAAACGTGTTAAATGAAGATCTGTAAAATTTTTAAAATAGAAAACTTTTAATTTTCAGTAATTTTGAGATTTTTGGAACAGTGAATTTAATTCTCTTATTAGAGCTCATAAACTAACTTGTTGTATTTAGTTACGTCAGACTTGTCAAATCAATTTTCTCGGACGTTAATTTTTCAAAGTGTGAATTGTTGAAGTAACTTTATTTTAAAAGTTTAGGAATTTTTTTTTTTTGTTTTATTAATTTTAAAAATTATTGTAAGGATGGTGGTATCTTGAAGTAATCATACTCCTATTTACACTGCTACATTATTTTATCAGTTGCATTCACACAGTAAGATAACTTTTACATTTTCTGTCAGCACATAATATTTATTTTCATTCTGAATAATTGAAACAAATAAGAAGTAAAATTTTGAAATGAAACTATACAGCAAAAACATATTCTGATCTTGTTTTTCTTTACATAATTTATTCCTTCTGTACTGTCATGCTTACAGAATTGAATTTTATTTTTGTGAGTGAATAAATTATTTATTTCTGCTTTGAAACTGTTGATACCAGTGAAAAAACTGCCATGTATGTTTTGTCCAATATAGCTAGCCGAGGTAGCAATTCCATTGGGCTACACAAAGCAAATGGAAAGAACTAAGGTATTTATTTTGACTTCCACTGGGTATAAAATAAAGATTTTTCTCCTGTTCCCACACTTATTCTCTCCACACTCATGTACACACACAAAAACAACAGTATATAAATCTTCCTCGCGTATAAAATTTTGGCACCGTAACGTGGGGCCACACATGAACTAACACTATTCTGCATACGCCATTGACCAAGTTCACACTATTTCAAACTGGATCAAAATCAAAGGGAAAGTTAATATTTCAAAAGTTCTGCATTAGATGAGAACATGTCAAATACAGAAGACGTTATAGTCTTAAATGGTACGCCAAGACACGAGAATACTAATCAGGACATTTTCACGTCTGGAGGGGCTACCAAATGACAACATGGAATGTTTGCATGTGTTTGCAATTTATTGCTACGGTGGTCCTGAAACGATAACAGAATTTGTTTTCCGTAAGTTGTAGTAGATTGTAAATGCAACTGTTTTGTTTTACACGCTTGCAACCGTATGTTAAAAATAAAAATGCAGATATATCAAATATCTGGCCCAGAGGACCAAGTTCTTTGTTGTGAAACTTGAAGGGCTGATAAAATCAACAAGAAAATAAGAAAACAAGTTTACTGGATGGGTGCTGGAAGCCAGAAAATAATACACAATAGCGACATTGCGTCCACTAGTGCACCAGAAAACCAGCAACTGTAAAACAAAGGGCTAAGGTAAAACTAGTTCCAGCTGCAACCACAAGGTGCGCCGCCAACAGGATGGCGGGAATTCAAAAGTCAAACTCTGGGGAGGCGGCATACAAACAGTTCAACACCACTGTTAATTCACTAATGTTAACAGCTCAACACAAATCAGCTCGTGAGAATGCGCACATTTATTATAAATTTATGTTTATGAAGCCATGTTGTACATCACCCAGCTCAAACAGGTGTTTTTTTTTTATTTTCAGCCATTCTGTCTAAACATGTGAAAGCATACAGGAAGTAATTTTGTAATTTTGTTACTACATATTAGTCAACATAATGTACCCTACCGAAAATTTGGTGTAGCATTTACAAATTTGCAGTTATTAAAATTTTTTATGAGTAGTATATAGTTGTACTTTCCACTTTAAAGTACATCTTTCATTTCCCTGGCAAATCTAATATTATTAAAGACATGTTCAGTATCAAGTAGTTTTCATTATTAAGTGTAAAATTTCAAGTCTATGTGTTTACTTTGTGTCAAGATTCTTAGTTGCAATCCTAAACCAAAAAGTACTTCTATAAATGATAATATCTTCTAGCATCTTTACATTTCAATACCTTTATTTCTGTGGTAGTTTTATTGATGATATTAAACCACATTTACTAGATCAGGATCTGGCAGTATTTATTATTTTTGCAGGGACATGATAACAATACCAAATGTTAGATGTACTTGGGTAAAAACCAGAACATTGTGCATCACTGACCTTTGATATTGGTATCAATTATCTGCGATATCAACAAGAAAATATCAGAAGTATCAGTAAAAATGTGTATTGGCTCAGCTATAGTCTGGTGTTACTATTTTCATACTTGAACTGAACAGCCAGAAATAACCAATTTTAAGAGATAATTACAGAAATATTCCAATAAAATTATGTAAGCATTTACATTTTGGAAAAATTTAATTTCTTTAAATAACTTTTAGTCAGGTTTGTGATTTTCTCTTCTTAATTTTTGTGTAGGATGATCAGATACAGACAGATATTGCCATGATCCAAACAATTCTGTACTAAACTATAATTTCTGTTAATTTCTGTGAGGGTTGTAAATTACCTAGGTGGCAGCAAAGTTGAGTATGACTGGAGAGAGTTGGATGGCTCTTAACATCGTGGCCTTGAGAGTGGATGAGGGTGACGTGAGGTGATTATCGAGTAGTGCCGGAATGGAAGGATGGGGGAGAAGTGGGAGACCCCTGAGAAAACTTCCTAGCCAACATCATCCGGCACGATTCCCACATGCAAAGATCCGGGAACGACCCCGCTGGTAATTTAATCAGGCTTGCCTTGGTGGAAGGAGACTAGTCTGACCACTACACCACCGTGGCCCCCAGAGCGTGAGTGTATGTGTATATGAGATGTGTCTCGATAGATGGCGGGCAACAAGTCCCAGCCGGAGTCCAAGTGCCCGGAGCTGCTGGCAAACTACTGTGATATGTTGCTGCGCAAGACGCCGCTCAGCAAGAAGCTCATGTCCGATGAGATTGAGAGTAAACTGCGCGACGTGGTGAGTCAACACCTCTCTTGCTTATTTTAAGGTTAACTCTGTAGATAGTAAGTCTAGAGATTGTAGCATTTCCAAAATTTATACTTTTGTTTGGCCGTCACGCTTGTGTGGCAGAGGAGGCAGATCTACCAGTGGTTCAAGTCCACTCGCAAAGTGGCTCATGATTCATGAGGTACCCAGTAATGGCATGTAAGGAATTAAATTGGAACTGTGTTATAACATCCCCTCGTACAACATTTTCTTTCTTAATAAGCTGCCTTCTCTTGGTCTACAAACATGTTTCTCAATACAAAATTACCCTCTTGTAAAGTTTTCCCTTATGTCCCTATATAAAGCCAACATCTTGAGGCTCTTGAGAAATGTCACAACAGGGTTTTACTGTACAACTAAACAAGTTACCAGTAACAATTACTTTTAGTAACTTTTACTTGTGACTAGTTGTGGCGGGAAAAGGCCACTAGGCTACTGATTACATTTTAAAAAGTAGACAGAATGCACAAGTACTCACAGGGTGGTACTCGTACATAGACACACACGCACAAAGTTGGACGAACACATTTTTCGCCCAGATGCATGGCCGCACGACATTTTGTTGGCTAGGCCAGCTTCATCAGATGGCAAGCGGTGGCACTGCAGTCTGGTGAGCGGTGGCTGACAAACAGTGAACCTATCGGCCAGGAGGCAATGTAGGGGAGACGGTAAATTTGAAATGTTATGTTTAAGCCATGTGTGTGTCTGGATTTGGTGACATATTGGTGGGCCAGTTCCCAGCGTTGCAGTTTTGTACTATTATTAGAAGGTGGTAGGGCCCTCGCCACTCTGGTTGTGTAACAGGAGTCTAAATTCTGGTTGTGAGATGCTGCATGTGCTGCAACTGGCTTCTGTAAATTTACATTACCCCCAGCTATGGCTTGTTTGGTGTCCACTCTGTTGCCATTCATTCTCTGCCTGAGTGTGTTTGTAGTAATGCCAGCAGTGAAAGTACTGTAGTTGGTATGTAAAATTTCCTGGCGCACAGTTGTAGTTGCCCTGGATAAGACAAGTCTGATTGGTGAGTCTGCTATTGAAGGAGGTGGAAGATTGGTGTATAGCATAATCTATTGTATGGTATTGATATAGGCTAACTGTGCTTTGTAACATTAACATTGCAGTGTGCAAGTATTAAAATATGACATGAATACATGTACCGTAAACATACAAACACCAACAGCAACTACAGTACATGAACAAAAACAAATTGGTCCGGCTCAACTAATGTTTAGCTATCTCAATAGCATTGACGGATGAAACCAAAATCTAAAAGGATGACGCGTAGCGTAGGGTGAGTGACGATGTGGTCATGGTCGGGCAAGGTTTTAGTAAGTCGGTCAGAGACACGGGCTATATGACTGGGCTCACTTTATTGGCTGCAAACCAGACCCCGGTGCGTGGCTTGACGGCAAGACACAAAGTCTGGTGTGGGCTTAACTGCCCTTCGTAATACTGGTTTTCACACGGCCACTGGTTTACCTGTAATAGGCGTGGCCCGGGGTAGCTCCTGACTCGGCTGCTGTTGCTGCTGGTACCGACTGGAACTCGTGCCCAGTCCGTGGGCGAAGGTGGTGCTGTGGCTGGCTGTACTGGTGAAGGCCCACGGTGGGCTGCTTGTCCTGCTAGGTCGGAACCAAGGATTGTCGATTCCCAGCGGTACTGGAAGCCCTTAGCAAAATTTCTCGACGATGGAATGTGGCTCGCCGGTGGTCTTGTGCCCTCTTCGCTCTCCACTTTGCACCACTCCTATGGGTGTATGGCATAGAGGTAGGAACTGAGGTCTGCCATGCTAAGGAAGAGCAGGCAATGAAGATTCCTAGCTAGGTGTAAAACCAGTCATGGCCAAACCAACCAGAGTCGGACCTGTTTATGCATTTCTCCCTCCCCCAGACTTGCCGACCAATAAAATCTCCCCACATGTGAACCAAACTATTTCTCGATATCTCAGCCAACATAGGAAAACACTGCATGTTTACACCAAGCGGCGAAGTTCAACGCGGTGGATGGAGTGGTGGGTTACTCTGGATGTCTGACAGCGATTTGGGTGTGGTTCAAATGGTTCAGAACTCCAGAACCAGTCTTATCACTCCTTCCGATGAAAATAACACAGTGAATGGAGTGAATTGGCTGGACTGGCTGACAAGTCACCTCTTGGATTGAGTTTCTAATGGTTGTGGATCTACTGTACGTATGNCCAAGCGGCGAAGTTCAACGCGGTGGATGGAGTGGTGGGTTACTCTGGATGTCTGACAGCGATTTGGGTGTGGTTAAAATGGTTCAGAACTCCAGAACCAGTCTTATCACTCCTTCCGATGAAAATAACACAGTGAATTGGCTGGACTGGCTGACAAGTCACCTCTTGGATTGAGTTTCTAATGGTTGTGGATCTACTGTACGTATGCACCAGGTACCTTGCCATACCTGATTCACAGTATGGATGGCCATCTAATGCGTGTGTTTGAGACGTTTGTGCTCCNGCACCAGGTACCTTGCCATACCTGATTCACAGTATGGATGGCCATCTAATGCGTGTGTTTGAGACGTTTGTGCTCCCGGTTAAGGGAGCCTGCAGTCCTACTCTAGGTTCGGCAAAGAGGGTTTCAATAACGCAGTCTCCTGCTTTTGCTTGGTGGGCCGACGTCTACTTGGGAATAAAGTTACAGTCGCCCTAAAATTGAATACTCAAGAGGTTAGGTAAGATTGTGTGTTTATTCCCGTGATGAATAGACACGGTGGCCCGAACTAACTGTTAACTAACAGCGAACTGAAACGGAAGTAAACTACGGTAATACCAGGTGAAGGGGACCTGGGTCTAAACTAGACAAGAGCTGATGCGGCTAGGTAGCTATAGATAGTACTAACTGACCCTAACTATCACGAATGCTGTTGTCCAGAACGGACTCTGGTGTCACTACCAGAGTGGTAGTGAGTGTTACGGGAGGCTGAAGATTTCTTCAGGGGTTATAGGTCTGAAAGATGTCTTGAATATAGTGGTGGTTCTTCGTGAGGAAGGAGGTAGTAGCAGAGAGCTCCAGCACACGAGGTGGTGGACCAAGCTGCTGAGCATCAACTGACGTTTCTGGGCCGTGCTTTTGCTTATATGGACAGCTGGCTGCGGTACTTACCGGCTCCCTGCGGCCTGACTGGCTTCTATAACACGTGGGGGGAGGGGATGGTGGCGTGACGTCTTAACATAAGGTGAAGACTGTCTTGACTGCCATGTCCGTGGGTGTCCTTTTTTTTGGGGCGTGCTGGTCGTCTCTGGTAGCAAGTCGTTCAGCGTTCAAACCTCGCCTGGGGTGACGTGATGACACGTGAAGATGAGGCGAAGTCGTATTTTTATATATATGTGTGTGTGTGAGTACACGTCATATGTCAAGGATGCATACGTACGTTACTTTATAAAACTGGTTTATGTGAAGGAAAACGTGAATAAATACAATCAAGTTATTTAGCAAGAAAACTTTTTATGTACTTATTCCCTGCAAATTATGTAAATTAAGCAACATAAATAAAAATAAATTTGACCAGTTTTTCTATAGGGTCTTAAGATTTTGCATTCAAATTGTTGGGCTGATGCAAAATGTGGCANACGTCTTAACATAAGGTGAAGACTGTCTTGACTGCCGTGTCCGTGGGTGTCCTTTTTTTTGGGGCGTGCTGGTCGTCTCTGGTAGCAAGTCGTTCAGCGTTCAAACCTCGCCTGGGGTGACGTGATGACACGTGAAGATGAGGCGAAGTCGTATTTTTATATATATGTGTGTGTGTGTGAGTACACGTCATATGTCAAGGATGCATACGTACGTTACTTTATAAAACTGGTTTATGTGAAGGAAAACGTGAATAAATACAATCAAGTTATTTAGCAAGAAAACTTTTTATGTACTTATTCCCTGCAAATTATGTAAATTAAGCAACATAAATAAATTTGACCAGTTTTTCTATAGGGTCTTAAGATTTTGCATTCAAATTGTTGGGCTGATGCAAAATGTGGCATTCTACCAAGACTTTTCACACCTATCTTTTGCAGAATAGTTCTTTTTATGGTCCCCCCCCCCCTCTCCATCATACTAATAGTTTTCTGTTCTGTGTGGAAATCATGCTGGTGATACATAACTTTGCTTACATTTTATACATTCATGTTGTCTTATTTTATACAGGATGCAGATAGGCAAAGAATTTTTCTAAAGTTTCCTCATTAATGAATTTTCTTCTGTAGCATTTTCTCATTTGTAGATGGGTTTTCTTCTTTATCTTTTAATATCAAGCGGCCGCAGTGATGTAGTGGTCAGACTACTCGTCTCCCACCTTGGTGAACCGGGCGATTCCCGGCGGGGCCGCTCGTGGATTTTTGCATGTGGGAATTGGTCAGCGGGTTTTTTGGGGTTCTCCCTTCCCTCCCTCCCCTCCCCTTCATTCCAGCACTGCTTCATACTCAGCTCGCTTCACCCTCATCGGCTCTCATGACCTCGATGTTAAGAGCCGCCCAAATCTCTTCACTTACTTTTACTATCAAATTCATTGCATTGATTAGTGTAAGATGTCTGTTAATGATCAGCTTGTTATTGTAGAGTCATATTTAGGGATGTGCATTGACATCCAAGACCTCGTTAAGAGCTGCTGTAACCTCTCCGTGATTTTGCGAATATCTTGTATACTTCAATGGTAACGGAAAATCACAGCTTTCATTATTGATTTCGGTAAGAAAACTGGTTGCTGAAAGTCAGAATGAAAATAATATATTCAACTTCAATGAATCTTCAAGCACATCTCAAATGTTCATTTAGTTGAATAACAAAAATAATATGTCTCTGTGTATCCATTTTTGTGTCCATAATATAATATAATACAAAAATAACCACACAATAATAAACTTGAACTGTTGGCAGAATAAATTTTAGTTCTTCAAGAATATTATGACAGCATTTAATTATTCCTTATGCAATACACTCAAGTCACTTAATTTTTTTAAATTGTATTTTGGTCATTATACAACCTTTGATGGTACATACAATGCAAGTGTGATTACATATTTTAAATTATATTAAATTTATTATATACCAGTATGTGTTTCACAACACACAGTTAAAAACTGGATAAAATGTTAACATTTTCATGAAATAATTGATAGGGTCTGAAATTATCCTTCATTTTTGTTTCAATTCCATGAATTTCAAAATTATGTTTTTAATTNGGGTCTGAAATTATCCTTCATTTTTGTTTCAATTCCATGAATTTCAAAATTATGTTTTTAATTTTTTGCTGTTAGGCTACTTTTGATGTCAGCTTATACTGCACTTAATGGTGCAGGCCCTCAAGGCTGTAAATCTACTGGTAGTAAGTACGTGAATTGGAGAGAATCTGACTGCATAGTTCTGTTTTTTTGCCAGCTGTTGGTGTTGAAGTATGTGCAGAACAAGGATGTGTTCATGAGGTACCACAAGGCACATTTGACGCGGAGGCTCATCCTCGACACGTCCGCCGACTCTGAGAAGGAGGAGAACATGGTGGAGTGGTGAGTAAGTGCGTGTACCCTGCGAGTGTGTGTTTGTGAATGCTGTGCTGTCTCTTGCTGCATGTGTGGGCTGTTGGCAGGCTACGGGAGGTCGGAATGCCTGCTGACTACGTCAACAAGCTGGCACGCATGTTCCAGGACATCAAGGTCAGCGAGGACCTCAACCAGCAGTTCAAGGAGCAGTATCGCAGCACTCGCGGCAGCATCGCTGGTGAGTCTCGCCTCCTTACACTTTTCTTATCCTTCTCTTTCCTTTCTTTTCAAGGTGCTGTTTGCCCTTGCCCCCAAACAGAGCACAGAGCTCAATTGCATAGATGTCATTTGAAAACTGTTCAATAGTTTGTGTGGATACAAATAGCAAGCTATGTAGTTCATAGTTCAGTCTTAATAACACAAGCTAAATGAGTAGGCAAGGGGGAGAGAGCACAATGGCAGGACAAATACTGAGGGCAGTCGCATCGCTTGCGGAAACATTCCGCTGTCTGAGGGGAAGAGGGAGGGCAGAGTTAATAACACTGTTGGCCTAGAAAGGTGATATCTATTTTTAGATATCGGCTAGCCTGGCCTGTACAGTGTTCACCAAGAGAAACACAACTTGTAGCAACCCAAAAAGTGTAACAAATTAATTTTTTTGCCATATTTCCCTCAAATTTTACTTTTTCTTTTCACCCAAATTTTTTATGATTTCTCAAAAATCAGTAGTTATAGACAGACGGTCGCTTTAAATGGGGTTGATATAGAGAGTTTCTACTGTAGAATTTCTTACATTTACTATGAATATTGCAGGAATTTTTCAATTTTGTGGCTGATTGTGTGGTTGATTTGTTGCAGATTCGATAAACATAAAAATCCTGAACGCAGGGGCGTGGGCACGGGGCAGCGAGCGAGTCACAGTCTCTCTTCCGCTTGAGCTGGAAGACTACATCCCAGAGGTTGAGGACTTCTACAAGAAGAAGCACAGTGGCCGCAAGCTCCAGTGGTACCACCACATGTCCAACGGAACTGTGAGTGCTCCCGACGTAGTTTGTCACTCTTTGGTTTTTTTTTTTTTTTTTTTCATCCAAGCATATTTTTAAACTAGCTGCCATCATCTTCTCTTTGCCCACCATTCCTTTTCCTTCTTCAGGCTTTGTGTTCTCTGTTTTGGCTTCTCCAGTTGTCTGTTTGTTCCTCCCTCTTACTGGTTTTAATTGAGTGCAATTTTCTTTTTATAGTTTCATTTTTCAATGCATCTTTTGTACATCGTTGTACTATATTGTTCTATTTTTCTCAGTAATCTTGTTCAGAGCCTTTGCTCTTTGCACGATTCTATTTCTTAGTGTTACTTATTACACTTAATTACAATCATATACGTGACTTTACTAAGAAATTTCAGGTTGACGCTACATCTGGTTGGAGTCTGTTGAGTTGGGGGTGTCTTACTCTCTCTTCTTCAGAGAAGCAGGGTAAATGTTGACACAACTGGTTTCAACTATTTAGGGGAACAAACAATAAATTGGGGGAGGGGGGTTAGTCCTGGACAGCCTCGCAGAGAGCACTGACCTCTCTCACATTTCAATTAGATTTAAGGTGGTGGGAGGGGGAATTACTGCCAGCATTCTGAGTTCCCGTGGAATTGTTCATGAGGAGCATCCAGGAGGGTGGGATTACTGCCACCGACCAAGTGCCCCGCTGAAAGGTCAGTTAGGTGTTTTACTCCACTTTGGTGGTAACAGTCAAGGCAGGATTACCACTGTACCTGGATCCCCAGCTCAAAGAGGGATTTCCCTAACTGCAGAATGAAGGGCGTAAGGAGGTTTAGTCTTGTGCCAACACCTGGAAGCACAGTAGAACCCTGATGTAGGAAATGTCATGGTTACTGAAAATCTTTTCTCTATTTCGCTGTTTTGTTAAATTCAAATTTACCTATTTTAACACTTCAATACCAACAATTTGTTTTAAAAAGTATTATTTTTTTTCAAGTTAAGACAGTGTTTTGTTATTAGTGGTACAAAATAACACTTTTATTTAAATTAAATATTAAAGTAATTCATTAAGCAGATGTTCTGCAAATGAAATGGTACCCCAGAAGACCATAAATAATCTGTAGTAAACGAAAATAAAGTTTAAACATTGTGCGCTACCTAACTTTTAAGTGGGAAATCCATTTCAAAAAGTCTTTTTGTACAAAATTTGGATAATGTATTTATTAAATTTTAATTTTTTTTAATAGTAAGAAGTATTCTGAATAAAGATATATTATAAGAAGTCCGTAAACGACCTCACATTAACGAGACTAAAGTTCAAACATTGTGCACCGCTCACCTTATATCGAGTGCAAAATTCATTTTCTCTGTACAAAAATTAGATGATTTATTAACGAAACACAAATTTGTTTCAATAAGCAGAACTCTTTCTGATAATAATATACACCTCGCAAGACTGTGGACATCCTCTTACTGCCATAAAAACGTAAACATTGTGGCACTTACTATGGATATATTTTTTGCCAGCGTACATTTTTAGGTTGTACGAAGGCCAACTTTCTCACTAAAATTAAATGAATAAATCATTAAATAAACAAACAATTGTTTGTATGGTGCACCACAACCGTGCCTTCATTTAAACAACACACTGACGGCCCATAGCGGCATACGTAAAGTCTGCCGACCCACATGCGCACAGCTGGTGCAAAGGACGTAACCTATTTTTCAAGAGCAACTGCAACACGTGCGACAGAGAAACGAGGCGGGTCGCAGCTGAAATGGGCACTGCTGGTGCTATTATTGACGTAATGTGTTGTATCCAAAACCGTAACTAAAGTCTTATTTGCACTAAAAAATAGCGTAAGCAGGTTGTTAACAGGCAATGCAGTCAATTTCAATCTCAATCCGTGATCAAAATTGAAGAAGAAAAGCCAAAAATCAAAGTTATAACAGCACTATTGTAAAACGTATCAAACACTGCACACAGACATGGCGTGGTCACAAGATAAAAGGTGCTCATGGGCGGGAAAGGGGAATATCTGTAANCACTGTTGCTATGTGCACGTGGTTGGATGGCAGTTAGGCTCTAGGGGAGGGAGGGCAGCTAGGCGCTGGGAGAGGGACGGCTGGGGCAGGGAGGCAGGGGTGAAGAATAAAGGAGCCCTTTGTGACGTCATGTATCACGCTAAGTCTAACTCACTAGGCAGACATGATTAACTCAAATCGCAGCCACCGTAGTTTTAAACGGATTATAGCCTTTTTTTTTGTTTCAGGGGTGGTTTATGGGCACCTACTGAGAAATGCCTATATTTTATTACAATGGGCTAGTTAATGTATTTTTATTATGTTTTCAATGCAATTTATTCCGTTTTATCGGGAATATTTTATTCTTTTCATAAATTTTTGGAATTTTTACGGTTCCTGAAAACCTTTACTTTAAATCTCTGTTTTTGTTACGTTACATGTTCGTTAAATCGGGACTCAACTGTATGGTTGCAGTAATTGAGTTGAAATGGGAATCAGATAGCTAGAAAGTAGAGTTGTTCGGATACTGATACCAAGTATCGGTATCGGCCAATAATTAACCTTTTTTTAATGTATCGGGTATGGTATTGGGCCGATACATTGGTATCGGTTATAGACAATAAAATCAGTTTATTACTTTCTTTAGACACAACAATTATATGGTGTCGTGCGTTTTACAATATTAATCAGCCCTGCCGTTTTTTACGAAATCTTAAACCAACAAAAAGACCTGGATTTAATGGCGAACATCACAGATTTTCTATCACATGCGTACATCTGTTTACAATTAAATGGCTGGAGTTTATAGATAAATATATATCATGGACGCAAGTGGAGAATTTTCATTTCGCTCTGCTCTGGGTGGCAATATTTTGTACTAAAATCGATACCATTTTGAATATTTACGTTGACCTCTTGCGGCTGCACTGAGAACTATTCTGTAACTACCAATGTGTTCTCTAATCTTGCATGTATATGTACGTAATTTTTTTTTGTTGCCTGTTATTATTATTGTCTGGCATGAAAAACGGAACTACGCCAAAGTGAAATGTATGCTTTATGCTTAAACAAACATATTGTGAGCTGTTTGAAAATATTTTAAAAATAACTTTCACTCCAGGAAATACATATTGCAGCATGTAACTGTTGTAAAGTATTTATGTTCCAGACGGCGTGCTGCAATAAGATACTCATAAAAACGTAAACAAATCAGAGGAACAATACATTACTACGAACGAGCAAGTCAAAGGCCAAAGAATTGATAAAAGTTAAAAGCCTGCGTATGCAATTACCGTCTGTATGGACTATTGGTAAAACTTATTAAGTCTACATCTGTGGTCATTAAATACTTGACGCTAGCAGATACGACGCTGTAAAAAAATACTGAGCACGGAACATTCGCACATGCGTAACGTATTTGACTATCTGAGAATAATCTTGATTGTTTTTTTTTATTTTGTGTTTTTTTACGCAATGCATTTTTTGGCCTCATGAATTGTTACATACTGCGTAAAAATGTCTAGTGTGTGGAAATACTTTTCTAAAGACTTCACACACGTAAGTAAAGCAAAATGCAACTAGTGTGGTAAAATAGTGTCTCAGGGTGGTAAAGATAAAGCAGTTTTACCACATCAAAGCTAAACAAGCATCTGACACATTGTGATGCACATCAAAATGTGTTTAAAAGCTGGTGAGCTGGAACAACAAACAAGAGGGAAGGGCATTGGTATCGGGGTATCGGTAAACATGGTATCAGAACAACTCTACTAGAAAGAAATGAAGTTGGAAGTAAGACACTTGCTGCAGTGGAATATGATTGTATTTATTGATGAACCAACAAAACAAACACACGCAGTCTGTATCCTGACCAGGGCCTGAAGGGCCGGACCGAGGTTGCTAACGATATATTGGGTGGGCACAGATGACACTGCTGCACTGCAAGGGGTGAGGGTGACCCCAGAGTGATGGTGTGACTCGAACTCAATTGCAAGGTGTAGCATAATGGCTTGTAGTACGCGATGGCTCTCTCCTGGAGAAGACTGGAATGGTGGGCTCTCATGAAAAATCCTCCTTCATGCTCAAACCCATCAATTGGGTAAAAAGGGGTAACTTAAGGTTAAACATGACTGCAAAAGGGGCTGAAGACAACACAGGATCTGAAAGAGCCAAACCATATCCTCAGAAATGGTGCTGTGGTACAAAAATTGGCTGGGGCCAGTTTGCATACAATTTTCCCAAATTGTGGTTGAAAATTTTTTGGTGGGATATGAGGTTGCAGGCTTGTTTCACAGCGTGTGTGCAAAGCAAATGAAAAGAAAAACTAAAGTTGTCTCAAATGCAAACATTCTTAGCCTAAAGGGATTGGAGAAATTTCTGCGGTAATAAAAATGGGTAAACTCTCAACTGAGAATGTGGTCAAACTCGACTGAAGAAATTGCAGTAAACTGAGCTGAAGTACACCTTGAAGCCAACTTCCTGAATCTTGCTCCTCTCTAGGAGCTAGGAAGCAGTGTTNAGTAAACTGAGCTGAAGTACACCTTGAAGCCAACTTCCTGAATCTTGCTCCTCTCTAGGAGCTAGGAAGCAGTGTTCCGTAAACAGGTGTCTGCCCTACTAACCCTACTTGATTGAAGGTGTTAGGAATGCTGGTATTTCTGTATAGACGTTTCACGGTAAAGTGAGCACATTTGTGTTGCTAATTTTACTGCTTGTGATAGTTTGTATTTGAAATTTCAGTGCCTACAATAACATAATTTCTTAAATTTAAAATAAGGTTATTATTAATTTATTCCTTCCACAGAGAAATTGCAAATCATGAACTGTGTGAGACCCTGTTCATAGCATTGTATACACATGACCATGTGCTATTTAAAGGATAAAAAATTTTTTAAGTATTTTTTTTCTTTGTAGTATAGCAAAATAGAAGTCAGTATTGTGTGTTTGGAGTCGGAGTTGTTTTTTAAATAATGAACCTGTGTGTTGGGTTAGTAGTAACAAAATGTGGCAAAAACTGTATCTATGAAATCAGCACTATATTTAGCATGAGTCATATCTGTGTAAAATACAGTGTGACAACTCACTATACTATAAAGATTTGCTAATTGTTATTATCATAGAGCCCCAAAATTTTAAATTATGAGAAAACATGTGCAAATGAAAGTCTTTAATTATGAAAATTACAATAATCTTATTATTATTTAAAAATCAAATACTGTCTACTCTGTTACAGATAATCTTCCTTAATGATATTTTTTTATCCTTTTACAGATAACATTCACAAATGCAATAGGAAGATTCGATGTTGATGTAACGACATTTCAAATGGCTGTGTTATTTGCGTGGAACCAACGACCACATGAAAAAATTCCTTACGAAAATCTGAGGTTAGCCACAGAACTGCCAGATCCAGAACTGAGGAGAACATTATGGGCAAGTATATTAGGGTGCCTAGTGACCTGCAAAACCTGGGAATTATCAGGGAATATTGTGTGTTGGTGAAAAGTCATGGAATTTTCGAAAATAGGTTGGAACTTTTTAGTTTGTATTTTGTGTTATATTCTACATAATTGAAACATCACATACTTGCATAATTTCAGAACCTTCCAAGTGGTTACTAAATTCTCTTAGAAACTATACTTCAATAGTTATATCGTAACATCACACTATATTCAAATTGAAACATATGGCCGGAAAGCTTGGTGCATCACCTAGTCTACTAGAGGGGCTCTTTTATGTGGGTTCAGGTCGAGAACCCTGAGAGGCCTTATGGGCTGGTTATTGTGGTTGTGCCTTAGCTTGTAGGGAGATGGTATACAGAGTCGGCCTGGTTGGGCGGCGGCAGGCTATGCAGGCATCTAAGGCGGCATGGATGGCCGCTTGCCACCTGTAGACTGGTGCTGTAGCTGACCACTGTCAGGCAGCGGTGGCTGGTCCAGGGGCTGCTGGGCTCCAGGTGACAACAACGTGTCCTGTGCAATGGGTAGCTAGTGATAGCGAGGCCCAATCCCATGGGCAGTCTGAGCCGCAGGCGGGCGACAATGGGATGCAGTGTGCCGGCGATCTTCCTGGTTGGCTCGAACAAGTTGCTAGGGAGGATTGAGGAGTGAGGCTTCTGCAGTTGGCGGGTGGCTTGTGCCTGATCCCGAGCGAAGGAAAGGCTAAAGGCCGACTTGGATGGGTTACCTGGCAATTGGTTGGCTTTGGGAGCCATAGATGTCTTCTTTTTGGTCCACTTAGACCCTCCTCGTTGGGTGAATGGCATTAGATTAGGGACTAACGGTCATCACAATAAGCAAGGGGCAGGTGACAGTAATTTCCAAGCTAAGAGTACCCAGATGCGATGTTGCACCTCGTCAGGCCTTGTGCTCCAACTGGCGATTCACACACGGTGGATGGAACAGGTTAGCTGACTTGGGGTGGCGCTAAGGCTTTCTCTCGAGCCGCTCAGAGGCTACCAGGTCACACCTTGTCAGGCCTGGGACTCCAACCGGCGAATTGTGCGTGGTGGTTGGAGTGAGTTATCTGACTTGGGTGGTCCAGTTGCTTCCTCATGGAGTGTACCTTGTAGGGGGCTCTACCATATGTGTGCGTGTGCCTTTGCGCACTGGGCCCACAGTATGGGTGGCCGGCGAATCGTGTGGTGTTTTGTGACGTACAAACTACCCAGTTAAGGGAGCCCACTGTCCTACCCTAGTTTCGGCAATGGTTTGGCAAGACCCGGTCACCTGCCGCTCCCTTGGGGGACGGCATTTACAGGGGGATTGAGAGGTAAAAATCACTCTTTGAATTAGAACGCAGTGTGTCGACTTGAACATATTTATTCTCGTTATAATAAACACGGTGACCCGTACCAACTCCTAGGTTTTCTTAGTTACCAAGCAACCGGTGGAAGTTACGTTAAGAGCAGTTGAAGGGGACCTGTTGGAACAAGAGCAAACCTAGAGCAACTAATAAAGTATTTGTGAGAACAACTCAAACCCNCAGTTGAAGGGGACCTGTTGGAACAAGAGCAAACCTAGAGCAACTAATAAAGTATTTGTGAGAACAACTCAAACCCTACTGTCGCCTAGTGTGGTCCTGAAGGGACGGAGTGTAACACTTCCAATTGGAGTGCGTGTCTTGGGAGTTGAAGCAAATTTCGCTGGTAGTAGATAGGTTGTGGCAGAGAGCGCTAGCGCGCCAGCGTTAGGTCAGGCTGCTGAGTTGCCACGGCAAATTTTATTGCTACTGGCAAAGGTTGTAACGTTCGGGCAGTTTACACTTCCGAATNCAGTTGAAGGGGACCTGTTGGAACAAGAGCAAACCTAGAGCAACTAATAAAGTATTTGTGAGAACAACTCAAACCGTACTGTCGCCTAGTGTGGTCCTGAAGGGACGGAGTGTAACACTTCCAATTGGAGTGCGTGTCTTGGGAGTTGAAGCAAATTTCGCTGGTAGTAGATAGGTTGTGGCAGAGAGCGCTAGCGCGCCAGCGTTAGGTCGGGCTGCTGAGTTGCCACGGCAAATTTTATTGCTACTGGCAAAGGTTGTAACGTTCGGGCAGTTTACACTTCCGAATGTTACGTTGCCACGGCTTGCTCAAAGGTAGAAACACGAGACTCAGTACAATTGACGCCGATTAATTAAGAAATAAGTTCCAGTTCCAGCGTATTTTGTTCTATACTTTATTTATCATTTGAATGACACAGTTCACATACGAATGTCCAGTATGCAGAGTACGAACCTTCTCATATAAATATACCAGTGCAGAAACAGCGCTACCGTAGTTCACAGATTATTAATGTCTCAAAACTTGCATCGAAAGAAATATAAAATTTGGCTACCTCCCACACTGGCGGAGAAAATAAAATTAAGTCTAGTTGCTGATGTGGGGGTTATCGTCCCGGCCGACGCAACTTAAACAAGTATTCTTGACGGAACTGAAGGGCGACTGCCCTCGCCGCCGACTGACTTGAAGTGACTTCTTCCGACGACTAACTTGAAGAAGTGTTCGAAGGGCGACAGACAGACGCCTCTTTTGTCCTGCCTCTCGCCCCCCTCTTCTGAGATAAGCGCCTGGCATCCGGCATCTGCCACGCACGCTCTCAACACGTTATCGACACTGCTCCGCACGAACTAATACTGCGCAGTCAACATAAACAAACCTTTCGTACAACAAAACTGCGTCGGAGGAACTAAAACTTGTCGACGTCGCCTGAAAGTATCTAAATAATGCTGACGCTTAACAAAACTCCAAAGTTGGAAAGGAACGGAAACTGGACTCATGATAACTGTAAAACGGCAAACGTCTGCCGGATAAACTTACTATCACGGTAAACGAGCCACCGCGGCTTTAATTTTGAACCCGATAAAAATATTACAAAGCTTTCCAAAGCTTAACAAAAAGGAAAGAAATTTAAGCACGTGTCCCGCAAAATTAAGAATATTGCGTTATTACAAGGTATGTGGTATTCATTTCTTAGGTGTAGCAGTCCAGGTTCGTCTCCCGGTGAGGGTGTCGTGGCTTCCCACGGGCTGAGTTGAAGTTGTAGATGCTTACATAGTGCATTGCCAGCTACGCGTTATATGTCAAAATATATTTTGCAAAAGAAAAAACTTCACTTCGAAAACAAATTTCTGGTACTTTGTAAACTCCACTGTAAACATTTCATAAATGTAACNAAAAGAAAAAACTTCACTTCGAAAACAAATTTCTGGTACTTTGTAAACTCCACTGTAAACATTTCATAAATGTAACAGTACAGTTCTCGCACCACATCTGGGCAGATGGACTCCCTGCTACACTACAAAGTCCATCTGCCTAGCTGTTGTGTGCATACTGTATTTTATATTAATGCAAGATGGCTGACAATTTGAGGTGCTTTCAGTGAAACTGTGTTTTTTCATTAGGTTTAATTCACATCACTGTATGCTATTGATGTTTAGGACAAATTTCATGTCTCCCAAAATAATTGATTTGGGGTTTCGATTAAACGCAACATTAACTCGAAAAAACTAGTTTCTGAAAGAATTTGAGGTATTAAGATATGAGTAGAGACCTGAAAAAATAGCATTTGCGATAAAACGAAAAATAAAGCGAATTTTAGCATTTTAGTGCGAATAAATAAATTTTTCCTGTTTTACTTCAAATAAAGCTATTTTGGGCAATTACACCAATCTTTACTTGAAACTAAACCTATATTCGCAGAATGAGTGTTACACAATGATCTGTTTTGTTGCTTTGCTAACTAAACATGGCAAAAAAAATGCACACCCAATGAATGTTTATATCACGTTTTTTGGTTGAGGTTAGGAATACTCGTTGCACTGTTTACCAAACGTCCACCGTTGTCGTTGCAGCTATTTTTGACCAAAGGAACACCTATTTTTTTTTTAAATAACCCATATTTTTGGGGAAAATAACACATATTTTTTGGGAAAATAACACCTACTTTTTCAGGTCTCTAGATATGAGTGCTCAAAAGTGTTTTCAGGAGCTTGTTAAGGTGATTTTGAACCACTCTACACCTACCATCCGCTTGACTGGACCATTTTATGCATAGAACATTCAGTAGCTTGTATTCCGATGCTGCTGATCTGGAGATTTTTGTTGTCTATAATTGGCTGTTTACAATGCAAGCTGACAAAATTATTAGAGAATTCAAGCAGGTCTGTGCTGTAGGTTTAATTCAAGAAAATGTGAAAATTTACATATGGAGTAAAATTCGCCTAGATCAGTTTTAGTTTGACTAGTTAAAACTTTGTACATGTTGTAAAGTTCCCGCGGGCTAGTTAAGCAATATTTTTTTTGATATTGCAGCCTCGCGGCTGGGCGCCATATTGTAAAGTCCCGCCCGTATTCTCGTTAAGCTAATATATAGAATATTACAGCCTCACAGGTGGGCGCCATGTTGTTAACGTTCGGCACTTGTTACTGCCGACTGTTTACGTTGCCACGGCTTGCTCTCGACTAGATCAGAAGGTAGAAACACGAGACTCAGTTAATTGAATGCTAGTTACTTAAGAAAGAAGTTCCAGATTAGTATGATATATATATANTGCTAGTTACTTAAGAAAGAAGTTCCAGATTAGTATGATATATATATATTTATTTAACATTCTGCAACACAGTTCACAGACGCACAGACGGAGTTTCAGTATGCAGAGTACGAACCTTTACCATTAAATATACTATTGCAGATAACAGTGCCACAGTCGTTTACTTAATGATGTTCTTAAAAAACTGACCCGAAGAAACTTAAAATG
>NQII01001452.1:145136-172728 GCA_002778355.1 Clitarchus hookeri
CCTGCATACTAGGAAAACCACACCTCCAGTCTCCCCTGAGAGATAGCGGCCTTCACCGCTAAGAGAGGAAGAGAGGAACTCCAGCCCGAAGACACCTGACCGGTCGAAGGGAGCCAAAGGGCCAGCAGTCGGCCATCCATATAGGCAAGCACGCGGCCCCGGTCTTGCCAGTTGATACTCAGCAGCTTAGTCCACCACCTTGTGTGCTGGAGCTCTCTGCTACTGCCGCCTTCCTCATCAATTACCACCGCTCTTCAAGACATCTTCCAGACCTTCAACCCCTGAAGAAGTCTTCAGCCCCTCTTAACAATCACTACCACTTGAGTCAGTGACACCTGAGTCCCTTCTGGACAACAGCATTCGAGTTAGTTACGTTCAGTTAGTACTATAGCTACCTGGCCGCATCTGCTCCTGTCTAGTTTAGACCCAGGTTCCCTTCGCCTGATTTTAAGGTAGCTCACTTGTTCACTTCCATTACAGTTCATTGGTAGTTAGAAATTAGTAAGGGCCACCATGTCTATTAAACATGTGATCTTACCTAACCTCTGAGTATTAATTTCTAGGGTGACCCCCCCAAGTAGTTGTCGGCCCACTAAAGTAAAGCATTATTGAAACCCTCTTTGCCGAACGTAGAGTAGGACTGCGGGTTCCCTTAACCGGGCGCATATACGTTTCAAACACACACATTAGACTGTCACCCATACTGTGGAACAGGTACGGCAAGGTACCTGGTTCACACGTACGGTAGAGCCACAACCACTAGAAACTCAATTCACTTAGCGGCTAGTCAGCCAATCTAGCCATTTCACTCCATCCACCGTGTTGTTATTTTCGTTGGAAGGAGTGATTGGTTCTGGAGGTCTGACCCCTTTTGGACCACGGCCACGACATGACTGGACATTCTGGTCAACCTAGTGCTCCATCCACCACGTTGTTATTTTCGCCGGAAGGAGTAATTGGACTGAATCTGACCGGCCCAGCCACGACTGGCTTTACACCTAGCTAGAGATCTTCGTTGCCTGCTCTCCCGTAACGTGACAGACCGTAGTTCCTTCCTTTATGCCATACACCCATAGGAGTGGTGCAAAGTGGCGAGCTCAGAGGGTAGCTATTGCCTCTGAGCCTAGCTTTGACTGCAACCTAGCGCCAACTGCACTCTGCAATCTAACCCCCGGGAACGAGCTCACGCCGCCCGCCAACTGGAGAGGCCTCACCTCCCAGTTCCCTCCAGTATATTCTTTCAGCCACCCCATAAGACCGCCAGCGAGCCACATCCTATTGTCAAGGGATTTCTCTAAGGACTCCAGTACTGTTGGGAATAGACAACCTTTGGTTCAGACCCAGCAGGACCAGCAGCCCTCTGTAGGCTCCTACCAGCACTGCCAGCCGCAGCACCACCTTCGCCCACGGACTGGGCACGAGTTCCAGTCTGTACCAGCAGCAACGGTGGCTGAGTCAAGAGTTACCCCGGGCCACACCGGTTAGCAGCCAGTAAAGTCAATCCAATTATACAGCCCCTGTCTCTGACTGACACATTAAAACCTTGCCCGACCATGACATTGTTAGTCACCCAACGTCACGCATGAGTTAAATTGTTCCAAAAGTGTGGTGTAACTTTGTTTGACTGTTTTTTTTTTTTTTTTTTTTTAACTCATAAAATTTAGTAACAAGTCAGCATCAGATTCAATATATAATGTTGTTATTGATTATGGATATTGAGTTGAGTTACATGCTAATGTTGGATTGGTTTCTTGATTACTTCAGAATGTGAAGGCTTTTTCCCTTTTTGTTGTCACAGAAAGAATGGTAAACAGCAGAAACGAGGGAAGATCAATCTGATAGGAAGGTTGCAACTTTCGACAGAAAGGAGTAAAGAAGAAGATAACGAGAGCATAGTGCACTTGAGGATACTCAGAGTCCAGGTATGTGTCTGAGTGAGAGGCAGTGAGAGTGATTGTTGTGGAACATTGAAAACTGGTTTTTGTAGTAGGTTGAACATGTAAAGTTCCTGGCCGAGGTTGCATGCTTCAAGTCGGTTTGGATAGTTCTTGTTGGTCTAGTCTGCAGGATAACCAGGCGGTAAGTTGGGGGAGGATATAGAGGAGTGGCAGAATGTACAAGAAAATGGAACTAGCTGTAAAACTGTGCACAATAATGTGTAAAATAATTATGTTATATATAACTTTACTAGAGCCTGTAGGGCAGGAAAAGGATGGGAGGAGGATGGAGCAGTGTTCCCAGACTTGGAAGTATTGTTGAGGATTTGTGGACGAAAGGGGAGAAAGCAAGGAGGAGGTTAGAAGAATAATGAGCAGAGTGTAATGAAAACACCAAGATAGGTGTGATTGAATTTATTGGGCCAGTTAATAAGTCAAACACATCCAGCCTGTATCCTGTCTGAAGCCTGGAGGGTTGTTCCTAGATTGACAAGGAGAACACTGATGCCCCACTTAATGGGTGGGGTGTAATGAGTGTTACTGGCGTAGGATGGCGTCAAACCCTCCTCACCAAGACGGCTGGGATGCAAATGTCGTCCATTTGACCGGGTTATTGCTGGGAGTGGAGTGGTACTGGTGGCTTTTGGTAGGTTAATTATGGCCCTCTTGGCATGGGAAGGAGTACTAGTTGATGTTGGCCTGGTTTAACTTGGGAAGGTTTGTAAATGGACGGTAACTCAAGGTGTCGGACCACTTTCTCTGCGGCTGAAGGCCAGTTATGAGATACTGGCTTCTCAGGAGGTGTAGGAGGCAGTGGCGAGACGGCATGAGGGACGTGCCAGAGTAGACTTCTGCTTATGCTTTTTGAGCTGGTGGATGTTCCCCTCTGCCGAGTTGTTTCCTTTATCTTCCAGGAATGCTGTACACCTGGTTGGTACTCTGCTCATCCCCTACCAGGCCTTCAATCAGGGCTAGTCCCTGTTTGGCCGCTTTATCCCGTTCAGTCTTGCGGCGAGGCATAAGTGGTTGATATAGTAGAGAGGTTGTCAGTAGGTGTACCATAGGAGCGGGTACGGCCTGAGGAAGAATGGATAGGCAGTGGGTACGGTTGGTAGGTCTGACTACTGGTCTCCAGCAAGTGATTTGGCAGGCAGTATATCGCCGGCAGACCCAAGAAGGTGACAGTAGTCAGGGGTAGGACACCGCTCTCATGTTACTCAGGAAGCCGGGGACGTCACCATAGATCCAAGCATCATGTAGAGACAGTTCTCCCTGAAAATAACTGCGAGTAATAAATCTGCCAAATCGGTTTGTATCTGTTATTTGTCAAAACAGCACACACAATCAGCCTGTAACCTGACTAGGGCCTGAAGGGCAGATCCTAGGTTGCCAACTGGCGTGATGCCTAGTCTCGGGGGACGCCGAGGCACGGGGGATGAGGTTAACGCCAGACGTCGGTACTAGGGCTCATGGGTTGCTGTAATAACGAGGCTAGCTGGGAAGCATGAAAGGCTTTGATGAGCTGTCAGGCAGCGTGACATTCTACAACTGTTGCTGGTAGATGAAGTCGGTACACAGCTTAATAGTGTGACAGTCTGCAACAGAGCTGCGCATGTCAGTCTCGAACTCTGGTCTGCGCAGAGATGGCAGAAGGCAGGCAAAGCTGGGCTGTGTTTCCCCTCGGTGGCTGAGGGCCAAAGGGGTTGGCACACGTGCCGAGATGTGAAATGGGTTGCAGACCAGCAGGAGACAGTAGCTAGCCTGTAGCTAACCCTGGGCTTCAAGGGCGCTTTGTGGTGTGCATTTGGTGTGTATGGCTTAACATCTTCTTGGGAGAGTGTTGTGACTGTGGCAAGGCTAGAATTGATAGTGACATCGCCCGTGATGCATCAACACAGGTGCAGTGTCTTGCGTGTTGATGGAGGGGGCAAGGGTAACCCTAGAGATCTCCTGGCGTGACGACGTAGCAGTGGGCAAACGCTTCAAGTCTCAAAGTTCCCATAGGTTGCGACACTCTCTCGTAGTTGGAAGAATCAGCAGAGTGTCTGAACATTTCCCAGAAGGGGGACGATGCAACCGGAGATACTAGCCGATGACTGCATAATTGGGGAGTCACACGGCCTCTTATATATGCTCCAATCGGGGGCGAGCGAGAAAGGTAGCATGGTGGGAAAGAGAGCAAGGCACCCTTTAACACGTGCCATACCACCTGTGGCTGCAAGGATTGCGGTCCATACCACTTGCTGCGTCTGCGCCAGAAGGGATGGCAAGTTATTGTGCCGCACATGCAGCCATGTGTTGCGGGCGGACTGTCTATAGGCGGTGGTAGCCAAAGGGGTGGCCGAATGTCCATAAGACATGGGAAACTGTGGCGTGTACTGCTTTAACGGTTCTTGCTGAGAGGCGTAATTGTTGCGAGGCTATCAAATGATGACAACATTGCCCGTAGTGCATCAGGTTCCTCAGTGTATGCTTATTCCTCCGTTTATTGAAATAATTCAATGGTTCATCTTCAGTGTGCTTGTCATTTTAAACATGGAATAATATTATAGTGTTCCAATGATGAGACCCACAATTTAATTGCAGATTGCGCTGTTATTTGTGCAGGAGGCGATTATCAAGATAATGAAGATGCGTAAGCGCATCTCAAATGCACAGTTGCAGACAGAGCTGGTAGACATATTAAAGAACATGTTCCTGCCGAGCAAGAAGATGATAAAGGAGCAGATAGAGTGGCTGATAGAGCACAAGTACATGCAGCGTGACGAGGACGACATCAACACATTCATCTATCTGGCTTGATGCTCGCACGCAGCCCGTCCGTTTCGAATCTCGAGCTGGGTCGCAGCATCCAGCTGCCATCGCCGCCGTGCGGCCGGCATCTTCACCTGTAAAAAAGATGTGTCTGTTTCGCAAATATATGCCCCTGTATGTCTGATTTATCCATTTCATTTTGGTTTCGAGGAACTGAATGAATGGGATTTGAAGTGGCTGCTTAACATGCAGTAGTTCTTCCAAGTGTAAGCCATGCCTTCTCTAAAATTGTTTCGATAATGTGGAGGGCTACACGTGTTGGTAGCCAAGCAGATAATCAAGGGAGCATGTGTAGAGATGCGAGTTGTGGGAAGCGCAGTCAGTCATCATCAGTTAGGGACCAGCGTACTACCGACAGTGGGAGTCACTTCTACCCATCTTTACCTACCTCATCTCACTTCATCAACATTGTAAAAATTATTATCATGCTGCACAACCTTAACGGAAATAAATTTTAGGTTTTTGTATCTTGTGTAAGTGTTGTTTGTGGCTTGTTGAAATGCAAGATTGGCTTATGTCCAAGAAATGTGTACTTTTTTTTTTTTTTTGCAAAATTGATTAAAGCAGCAGGATATCCAGTCCAAAGTAAATATCAGCTTACCTCATCCTACAGTCTCAAACTTGTTACATTTTGAGATGACCATTTTAATGTTACTGCAAAAGTTACTAATAAAAAGAAATGTTTTTAAAAATATTTAAAGTGTAGGTGATCACCAGAGTGCAATAAATGATTTTAATAGAAAATATTTTGTGCTTCAATTATTTAGGTAGTACTTGGTTGGAAATGTGTATCGGAAATGCTGATTTCCTGGTTTGTATTTCATGAATGGTATTATGGTTCACTTTTTCAGTTTGTATTCGAACCTATTATGTTAGGGGATAACCNTGGTTTGTATTTCATGAATGGTATTATGGTTCACTTTTTCAGTTTGTATTCGAACCTATTATGTTAGGGGATAACCTACATTGATAGCGTAATGTGGCTTGCCGTGTGTGAGAAATAATGTTAAACCTATAATTTTTACAAGGTACCAAAACCAATTAGGTTTGATGCATTCGCTTCGTGCTGACCGTATGTATTGCAGATACTGTACTTCTGCAAATGGCTATCATGATCACATGATCAATGCTACATGTTCTGCAGTTTAAAATTATGTACATAAAAATTTCATCATTGCAGAGACAGAACAAAATCAAAAACCATTCCTGAGTAGCCTTTACAACCGGTACTGCTAGAGCACGCATGTTGCCACTGGTACTGCTAGAGCACGCATGTTGCCACTGGTACTGCTAGAGCACGCATGTTGCCACTGGATTCTCTCTGCAGTTTGCTACATCATGTTTTAGTGAGATACATCTGTAGAACCGTTCTGTTATTGACACGTAGTTCCCTACAAAACTTCCACTATTTTTTTGAGAAAATTGGAGCAGCCAGTGCCCTGAAGTCGACTTTGCAGCTGCAGCACTATACACATGTTGTCAGAGATCGTTAGTGATGATGATCACAGTAATAACCGCAGTATAGAATTTTTAAATCCTGAGAAACCCAGTTAGTACCCANGATCGTTAGTGATGATGATCACAGTAATAACCGCAGTATAGAATTTTTAAATCCTGAGAAACCCAGTTAGTACCCATCGTGAGTGAGTGAGGGATGTTGGGAGGGAGGGAGAAGATTTGGGAGGCTCTTAATAGTGAGGTCTTGAGAGCCAATCCCATCGTGATAAATTAATATTTTATGCTTAAAATGTCTTGGCATGTAGAATAATAGTATGTATAAAATAAATAACAGTTAATTTACAGTTTACTAAATGGTATTATGGTTATTCTGCTGTAACCAGTAGCGACTGGTATTTGTAAAAAAAACTAATGGTGAAGAGAATGGTGCTGTTTCTAACTTGATGCAGCAAATAACTTAATATTTGACCTGTGTTTATCGATGGTTTTCACAACATGCATTACCATTGTTATCCAAATATAAGATGATGTTTGGGTTTGTTAAATGATGTCTGAAATTCATACTTTGCCTTGCATTCACGTATATAATATTTGGTTATGGTGAACTATTTTAAAGCTCCGTATATTTTAACCAGTAGTGATGAAACATTAAATACATGAATAAGTGTCATTGAAATAGTATTTAATAATCTTTTCTTACAGCCACAAAAGAAAAACTCAAAAATTACACTGCTTAATCTCTTAACACAAACAGCGTTTGTAAACATTCGGGAACAGATGTCGTAGAGAAGAGAGAATATTTTAATCAAGGTTCATAAAACACCATAAATAAGGTTTATTGTTAAATTTTTTTCCACAGTAATATTTTTGGTGCTGTATTGAATTAAAATAATTTGTGTGAAAAGAAATAAGTGCAGTATATTGGTTTTTATGTGTGTGACACGCCCTGCACTGCATTGTCTTCAAGTATGGTAATGTCTGGTAGCATCTATCTCTTAAACAGTCACATGTAACACTTCGTTGTTTTTTGGTTGGATATTCACGTGCTGCAATCTGTTCCGTAAATGAAAATCGATAAACCGAAATGGGTGACCACGCCGAAGTGTGCATCAAGTACACGAATCCCAAAGCATTACAGGACTTATTACGACAATATTTTCAAACTTATTGTAATTAGGTTTGCGGAAGAAACAAACAACTCGGCAGCAGCTCAGAAATGTGGTGTGTCTGCATCAAGTGTGTGATGCTGGCAGATGCAAGAGCAAGATCTGAAGAAATGTTCTTCCACATGTCAAGCATTTACAGGCTCAAAGAAAAGCCTGTTTCACTAAGTATGTTGCAATTTATTGTATTTGTTTTTAAAAGTGTGTGGATNCGGCAGCAGCTCAGAAATGTGGTGTGTCTGCATCAAGTGTGTGATGCTGGCAGATGCAAGAGCAAGATCTGAAGAAATGTTCTTCCACATGTCAAGCATTTACAGGCTCAAAGAAAAGCCTGTTTCACTAAGTTTGTTTCAATTTATTGTATTTGTTTTTAAAAGTGTGTACCTTATTTAAAGAAACTTAAAAGCGGTGTACATTGCAGGTGTTAATATGAATAAATATTATTTCTGTTTGATTTTGTTTGTATATGTAATAATAATGATTATTATTATTTAAAACGTAAGGTAACTTTTTTTTTATTTGGAAAATTAATTTGGTTGCAGGATGGTTTGCTCTAAAGTGTGGCGTAGACTAAAAATTAATATATTTCACTTAAAAAAAAAAAAAATCCCAAGTTTTATGAAAATTAAGTTAGGGGTCATCATCTTGGAATCTAGGTTGGATGTATTCGTGTAAATACAGTGATTCATTCTGACATCCTTTATTAATTTTTGTACTTTCTTGTTATTTGTATTCTACACTTTATATTCACACTTGGAACTGTGTTATACTGAACATAAAACTTGTTCGCAATCAAATAGCATTTGCGATAAAAAAAAACTGTGAATTTTAGCATTTTAGTTTGTATAACGCGATTTTTCCCGTTTTACTTCAAATAAAGCTATTTTAAATTTTTACACCGACCTTAACTTGCAACTAAACCAATGTTCAAGGAATGAGTGTTACAAAATGATTTGTTTTGTTGCTTTGCTAACTAAATATGGGAAAAAAAAATGCACACCGACACGCAATGAATGTTTATATCACGTTTTGTGGTTGAGTTTAGGAATACTCGTCGCNAAAACTGTGAATTTTAGCATTTTAGTTTGTATAACGCGATTTTTCCCGTTTTACTTCAAATAAAGCTATTTTAAATATTTACACCGACCTTAACTTGCAACTAAACCAATGTTCAAGGAATGAGTGTTACAAAATGATTTGTTTTGTTGCTTTGCTAACTAAATATGGGGAAAAAAAATGCACACCGACACGCAATGAATGTTTATATCACGTTTTGTGGTTGAGGTTACGAATACTCGTCACATTGTTTACCAAAAGTCCACAGTCTTCGTTGCAGCAACTAGTTATTTTTGCGTATTAAAAATTTTGAATGTCTGTNCATTGTTTACCAAAAGTCCACAGTCTTCGTTGCAGCAACTAGTTATTTTTGCGTATTAAAAATTTTGAATGTCTGTAAGTGTCAATAATTGGTGGATCACATTTTGTAGCTTTCTTTGAGCAACACACCCGTGCCATCATTTTTTTTCACGTACACCGTTCAAAAATATAATAATCACCAAACAAAAGTGTTACTGTTAAGGCAGCGGGAATTATTACAATGCCTTGACTACCATGGAATACACGCGGCTAGAGTATATTTGTCAGCAAATCTGAACGTAAATTAGCAGCTAGAGAATATTTGACAGTAAATCAGAATGTAAATTAGTGCCCCAGNCCAAACAAAAGTGTTACTGTTAAGGCAGCGGGAATTATTTCAATGCCTTGACTACCATGGAATACACGCGGCTAGAGTATATTTGTCAGCAAATCTGAACGTAAATTAGCAGCTAGAGAATATTTGACAGTAAATCAGAATGTAAATTAGTGCCCCAGTTGTGATATTTTCATTACTGCTGTAGAGACCTGAAAATTTAGCAAACGCTTTAAATGCGAATTTTTACAAAAAACAAAAAAAAACAANAGTTGTGATATTTTCATTACTGCTGTAGAGACCTGAAAATTTAGCAAACGCTTTAAATGCGAATTTTTACAAAAAAAAAAAACGAAAAATTACGATTTTTGATAATTCTAGCTGTAATTCACGAATTGTACAAAATCCTGTAGTATTTTCGCGAATTATGGTTTTATGCCACATAGTTGCTTCTTAAGATGTATTTTGTGTTTTTGCATATACAAATGCGAATGCAAGTAGAGTTGGCCAGTTGATTTCTTTGATTTATACCACAAGTGAAAACCTGTTTCACTTTCCGTAAAGTGTGTTTACGGCCATAAATAACATGAGCGCAAGTGATGATGCGTCACTTTTGTGTACATTCCAGTGCACGGCCCTGCCAAGTTTTATTTTCTCACTGGAAAACCCCGCCGTTGTAGTGTTCATGTCTACCAAGCACCACGTTACCTGTGGAATTTGCGCCAACTAGCTTGCACAGTTTGTTTACATTCATAGCATCGTCACGTTTTATCCAAAAATAATTTATTTTTTACAAAGCAGCGTGGTTGTCAAAAATGTGTTTATGTGTATTTACTGATGTAGAATATATTTGTAAATTGAATTATCACGTANAGCAGCGTGGTTGTCAAAAATGTGTTTATGTGTATTTACTGATGTAGAATATATTTGTAAATTGAATTATCACGTACTTTAATCTTGTATTCTTCCAGCTAACTGTATTATCATCATACATATTCTCTGTAAATATGTGCGGTAAAAAATGACACGTTTTGAACAAACAAAAGTTTTGTAAGCGGGCCCCAACGAAAAAATCTGTTGTTGAAAGTTTAGATAGTTCAAAAACATAACGGAAGATTTCTCTCTCTCTCTCTCTTTTTTTTTTTTTGTTATGTTCGTACAAGGCACTTTTAATTTTTTTTTTTTAAACAGTGCTTTTTTAATTGTGTGTAAATTGTTTACATCAGTATCTTTATGAAACAGTACGCCCTTGCCAGTGCATTGTGGCCGTTGTTCCAGGTATCAGACAGAATGCAAAATATTAAGTAATAAAATGTGAAATAGTTCTCAATGTAATCTGTTGATAAAGGAAACTAGTAGTTTTGTCTTAAAAACGCCGCTGTATATTTCTCTGGGAGTTAGGTATACTTGCAAGGAAATAACAAGTGTTAAAAAACACCGCTTTTCAATAGGAATAACACTGCAAATTTCAGGTTTTACGAATAAAGTGACATTTCTCAAATTATGTGTCTTTATAAAGAGAACATGAAAAAATGGTCCAATTATGATACATTGTATTTAATGGCTTATATTTGTCATGTCATGTAGTGTATTTATCCATGTACCATCCGCCCCTACGTTAGATANGCAGCGTGGTTGTCAAAAATGTGTTTATGTGTATTTACTGATGTAGAATATATTTGTAAATTGAATTATCACGTATTTTAATCTTGTATTGTTCCAGCTAACTGTATTGTTATCATACATATTCTCTGTAAATATGTGCGGTAAAAAATGACACATTTTGAACAAACTAAAGTTTTGTAAGCTGGCCCAACGAAAAAAATCTGTTGTGGAAAGTTTAGATAGTTCAAAAACATAACGGAAGATTTCTCTCTCTCTCTCTCTCTTTTTTTTTTTTTTGTTTTNATCAGTATCTTTATGAAACAGTACGCCCTTGCCAGTGCATTGTGGCCGTTGTTCCAGGTATCAGACAGAATGCAAAATATTAAGTAATAAAATGTGAAATAGTTCTCAATGTAATCTGTTGATAAAGGAAACTAGTAGTTTTGTCTTAAAAACGCCGCTGTATATTTCTCTGGGAGTTAGGTATACTTGCAAGGAAATAACAAGTGTTAAAAAACACCGCTTTTCAATAGGAATAACACTGCAAATTTCAGGTTTTACGAATAAAGTGACATTTCTCAAATTATGTGTCTTTATAAAGAGAACATGAAAAAATGGTCCAATTATGATACATTGTATTTAATGGCTTATATTTGTCATGTCATGTAGTGTATTTATCCATGTACCATCCGCCCCTACGTTAGATATGCACCCCATATTTTGAATATCGTTGCAGGGAAAAATATTTTTACATATTCTCTTCTAAAATCTTTTGTTTCAGTCCACAGCTGTGTTGCACAAGCTATACACAATCTTAATATTGCGTGAACCATAGCGTATTCAATCAAAATAATTTCTCCCCCCTCCCCATTTTTGGAAAAGTGGCTTCTTAGAAATCGGACGAGGATTATATTTGTGAGTTGGATAGTTTTGTCATCCAGCAACAAACGCTGCTTCCTGCCGGATGATCAGTAAGTAACACCAGCTGAAGCTGTCACTTAACAGGTATGGTCTTGAGCATGACTCAAATGAACGAGATTTGAACACTAAAGACCACTTATCTCATGGCACGTCACACCTTCAGCATAAATATGCATAAATATGGTGAACATGCCATTATTTTTAATCCCATTACTGTTCAGATACCTAGTTACTTGTCTATGGAAAACATAAACAACGCTAACAAAAACTTAAAATATGAACTGCTTGTTGACTAGTCTTAAAGCCACTCTCTTATTCCACCTTCCGTAACAAACTACCGCCTTGTTTCCATAAACATTACGTTGCTGACACCATCCCTGTAAAGCCATATACTCATCTTTGTTACGACCCCAACTATTTTCTAGGCGTATATCTTCTATAAAACCTTTATCTCCATGTAAAACCCCCCACCCCTACTTTTCAATTTTATTTCTTAGAAAAAATATACATATTGTACATGGGTGAATAAGGTTATCGTAGTAATTTATCATCAGAAAGTTCCTCGTTACAAACCGCAAACAATAGGGAGATAGTGATTCATGCATTTACAGGCTTGCAAGAACTTTTTGGAGCAAACAAGTTTAAATGAACTGCAGTACAGTGAAACCTCGTTGTTGCGTTCCCGTTTATGTCGATTTTTGGGTGGTCCCAACAAAATGTGACTCGGAGCACGCGCTGAAATGTTGTGCGCGCCATCTGTGTGGTGCTTTTCGAAGCCCTATAAGCCAGAAGAGAATAGTGTTCGTTTGCTTTATGTAATAAATTTACGAACATATACCAATAGTTGTATTTTTCACGAGCTCTACATAATTTTTAAAGTAACATATATTGTGTGTGTATAGCGTTTACAAACGAACCTACACACGCCCTCGAAACAATCTCGCCGCCTACAGCATCACCCAAGTGGTTCACCAATTGCCGCACGAAGCAGCACGTACTTGGAGCGCTGACTCCTCGCACCCAGTTGATGGCGAATGGATACAAAAACGTTAAGTAAACATTGGCGCGGCGATCGTCAACTTTCAAGACTGTGGCCTTCATATATGAGATGGACTATATCTGTTGCCATTAGTTTTGAGAAAATTGTGTTTCCTGCAGAAAATGTTGCGATTTTGTGTTTATTGTGTAGCTCAAACTGATTTCTTATTTTATGTGTAATGTATGTGTACGTGTGTGTGTGTGTGGTTGCACGCGCATCTCTGTCTCCCTCGCTCTCTCTCCCTCCCTCTTCCTCCCTCTCTCTCTCCCTCTCTCCCTACACATACTCCATAATTTCGCGGAGGGATATGTAAGTATTACCCATCTCCAAAAAGGTTCAGGTGTTTCTAAGCTTTAAAGTGTATTCGGTGTGTTCTCTAAACAATATGCTTGTAGGAATATCATGGAGCGATCTCTCAAACAGGCATTTGTAGATAAGTAGGTAGGTATGTAGGTTAAGCTCACCATCTCGTCGACAGCGAGGTCCGTAGAGGCATAGAAAGTTGCTTAGAGAAGTAGGAATGGGGAAGGGATCAAGATGGCCAGACCGCAAATTGAACCAGTATCCTCCCAAATGTGAGTCCAATGGTTTACCAGTGCGCCTTCTCAATCGGTAACAGGCCGTTAGCAGGCTCTTTTGTAGCTCAGACACATTGGTGATGCAACGCTAAGTTGGGTTTCTTTATTGCTAGGGCACTTGCATCAACTGGTGAATGCAGCTGTCACGCATCTCTTCGAGGTGGTGTAACAGTTGTTTACAGGTGGGTGTTCAAGAACAGGTATCGCGGGCTGTCACACCTCCCACCACCTGGAGTTGTAAGTTGCAGAAGACAGGGAGACTTGTATAGTGCAACACTGGTAGAACTGGAGTATACACAGTTCCTAGCGCTGTGTGCAACAAGATTCTTATGCAGTCACCTTTTAAGTTGTTTGTGGAAAATCTGTTTCTAAATTCAGTGCAGGGCCCTAAGTTACTTTCATGTGTGTCCACCAAGTTTGAAAAGGCTGCTAAATATTTTTCCAATGAAGTTTGAGATCTTGAAAGTACAATATCCGCCTTGTTTGTGTGTATGATGGGGGCAGGAGAAGGGGCAGGCACGTGCATCTTCCCCTTCCCCTCTACCAATCTATCTCTTTCCCATTCCCATTACATTTTCAACCTTCCTTTTCATTCCTTTCTCTACACCACTTTCTCCCCCTTTCATATTCTTTTTCCCCTCCTTACTTTGCCTTGGGCATGGAAGTTATGTTTGTGTGCTTAGCACATTTGTGGAGTTTCTCTTTGTAGATAGTTTTAAGTAGGGTTTCTTCCTTTGCTATTTAGCTGTAATATTTTCCGATAAAGTGAATTTCAGCCTGCCGTGAATGGGGTCTCTTGGTCCTGTCACTGTTGTGAATTGGAGTGTGTGGAGGTCGCTCATGCCTTCACTTACCTATGTGATTTAAAACAGTATCTTGATTTTGAATGGTTGTTTGCATATAAAAATAGCTGAATAAATGTTTGTAATCTTTAATACCATTATATGTTTTGAAATTGTCTTTTATTAATTTATAAATGTTAGTTTTAATGATTTTATTATTTAATATTGTTGTAATAAACTAGTGTTATTTTCTTAACTAAATAATTGTAGTCTGTTTTGAAAAGCAGGTTAATTGTAGCCTAATTAGTTCTTTCAAAGTTAAAAACCATAAACTTTTTCATTGTAAATTTTCTTCAAAATTGTAATTGAGGAGTGATGCACAGTCAAAGTTTAAGAATACTTCAGTAAAAAGTTTTGTTTATAGAAGAAATAAAAACATTCCATAGAGCAAACTAATTCTTACTTCATGTGATGATAGTATTACGTAAAAGTATAGTCACAGTATTACTTAAAAAAAGTTTTCGCATTTCACACAATTTTTTTATTTTTATTATTATTTTTTAAGTGTTTCATTTTCTTTATTTTTGTGGTATAAAATTATACCTTGTAGTTTTTTTATGGTAGTGTTTGCATGCGGGCCATGTTCCTCTGCTCTAGAAGGGAGTCTGTACTTGCTGCATCAGGAGAATATAGTAGCCGCGCTTGACCCTCCCTTCCTGCCCATTGTGGACATACCTACTATGTCAGGAGGGGCTGGGGAGATTGATGCTGATGTGAGCTGGGGTCACCACCCTTCCCCTCCTGCTCGAGTAGATGGTTGTAGCTGTTGCAGACATTTTCTGAATACCTTCCCCCTCGTCGTGGCTGACATGTGAAGATTTTTCTCTGTGGAGTGCTGACCCCTATAAATAGTGGCACGTCCATAGAGGTCGGTAGTTTTGTGGCAGTCACCCTGTGAAGTGCACTGAGCATAGAATGAAGAAAAGCGAGTTTGGTGGACGTGCAACGACTGAAGTGTACACTTAACGTTTGTGTTTGCCTTGGGACAGCATTTCAGCAATCTATATCTGCAAAATGCGCAACTTTGATGTAACGCAATGGTCGGATGTTACATTGATCTACCGGATTTGTGTGTCAACAAGTCACATTGGAATCCTGTTGGACTGGATAGTGGACGTATTTAGTTACCTACCTTGGCAAAGCGGGGTGGGTAGCCATGCTTGATGGCTCTTAATAAAATAAAACCCACCCCTGACTGTAGTTTTGAGTGAGATGAAGTTGTGGGATAGGTATAAACAATATGCTGCCCACTATTGGTCGTACTTTTGGCACTTAGCACTTCAGCTTCGAACTACAGGCCGGTTGACGTCACTTGATGCGTTACATCGTATGGCCCGTGGGCTCAATGGCTGTGGCTTTTGGGTAAACGCCATTTCGGATCGCCTACTAACTTATTGCAATAGTTACCTTTTGTAATAAACAGAGTATGACGACTTATTGACCTGTTGGCAAGAAGGTGCAAGTTCCATTCCTGTCAACCTTCACTACACACTCTTAGCCTTATGTAATTGGTGCGGCCCGGTGCAGCTGGTGCTGTTGATGTGACTGTGGCTCTCAAGGTGCTCATTGTTCACGTCAGTTGATTATGCCGTCTAGTAGAAACAAGTTGATTTTGACCAATTTAATGAATGTGTTTACACTGTACATTCAAATTATGTTGACATTTGGAAGTTTATATTCTCGAATATCTAAAAGTTAAATGTAATTGTCACTCAATTTGTCGATTTTTTTTATTTTCTGCATTTGAATCTAATGGTTCCATCTATGGATTACATTTATGAAAATTGTCCAAACATCAATGGAAGTGGCCATTTATTTTAGGTTGCTGTCTGTAACTATTTATTTCATCTTATATATATTATTTACAATATTGCTTTTTTTTTCGTGACAACTGCTCCCCGTGCACAAACAAATCTGTAATATTATTATTGATAAACTGGCTGTTCAGTAAAAAGCCGTGGTTGAGCGGAGAATGGTCATTTATTTGAATTGTATTTTCAGTTTTTAGAGAGATAATCAAACATGAATTTCGTATGGAAACAATCGCATCACCATAATCGAAAAAAGTTAACCGTAAACACGAATTGACCCTTTCCGAATTTTTTTCTAGCGAATGGCAGGCCATCTCGCATATAATGGTAGGGTATTGTAGGCCACGCAAATCCTTATGAAATCGGTGATTTTAGCATAATATGAATTTGTAATGTCCACTAAAGAACCATATATTCTCCAATTAGTGCAATTGTATAATCTTCCAACCATCCTGTGATATTTATCTATGGTCGATGACAAATTGGAATTTATAAGAGTAATTAAAAAAATTCGTAAGATAATAACAACACAAAATTCTTTCTAAATTGCTTATAAAACGCTAGTAATTGTTCTTTGGAAAAGAAAATGTATTTGGACTTGACTACTGCATCCTCTGTCCATATAGGTAAAAGCTAATAATCGAGGTGTGTTTACAGTGGCACCTGATCAAATACCTGTGACAGCAGACGATCGTGAACCAACTTCAATGCTCGAGAAAGACGGTCGTCGCCTGGTCGGGTTTCTGCCACCAAGTGTGTATAGACTGGGTACTGACGTACAGGTGATGCATCGGCGGGCTGGGCAAAGTGGTCGAGATCGACGAATCGAAATTGGGGAAGCGCAAGAACTGCAAAGGACAACAAGTTCACGGCCAATAGGTTTTTGGGGGCATACACAGGGACAACCCGACTAAATTCTTCCTGGTGACCGTGGAAAAGAGGAATGCGGCAACTCTGGTCAAGATCATCCGCGAATGGATTGTGCTGGGCACGACCGTTATCTCAAATTTTTGACGAGGTTACAGAAAGTAGGACATTCACGGTTACAGCCACATGCAAGTGTATCACAGGAGAAAATTTGTGCAGCGAAAACAGTGGCGTGGTTAACCCTCGAAACATGCTAAAGATAAAGAGGGGCTAGGCATTGAGGGTGTACACATAAAATATCGAGCGGAGCTGGTGCTCGGTGAGGTACAGCTTCCCGTGCTTTAGCCGATGGAAAAAGTCGTGGGTCGGTTATCTGGCAGAGTATGTCTGGAAAAAGAACCACCGGTATGGCGAACGAATGCACTCATTACTGGTCCACGCAGCAGCCATGCACCATCGGAATCGCTACTGAGAGAATGGCGACGGTGAAGGCGGTTCTCCTTTCGACAGGTAACGGTTTGCTGTTTGTGTTTGTTTAAGGTGTAAACGAGCGAGTGATATGTTTTAATTTACAGCCACAAGTGAGAGTGAGTTGTTGTTTGTGTTTGTACAAAGTGTAAACGACTGAGTAAACTGTTTTAACTTACAGGCACAAGTGAGAGTGAGTTGCTCTTTTTGAGTGTTTAAAGTGTAAATGAGAGAGTGAGTCTGTGACTGTTTGTGTTTAAATATAAAATTTCATTTGTGAGCCGGAGGAGGTCATGACGAGTCCGGGCGACGACGACAGATGCACTTGCAGCTGCTGCGTCCGCGGAACTTGGATCTGCCAATTTCGATTGTTGACGTGAATTATGTAATTAAATTAATGTTTTATTTGCAAATTTCTATAAAAATTTAAGGATTAATTAATACTCCCCTAAAAAATGTACACAAAATCACGCATTACACGTATTTGAATGGTTGAGTGAAGGGGAGATGTGGGTACTAAATTTATTCTGTATATACAATAAGACATATTTAGAGAAGGGTCAGTTTTTGTACCTGGAATTATAGATTTGGATATGTCATACGAAACATTTGTGCGTGCTCCAGTTGAAATTTCTTCTCGATTCGGTTGGATATACAGGTCAGAACAAACAGGGCGTAGCATCAATTTCCCTGCTTTCGGTTTGGATACACAAACCCCTACTTTTTGATCTCGTTTGTTTTTCCACGTGGATACGTCATGAAACATTTAGTCGAAACTGGGTCTTTGTGGGCGAGTTGGATTCGCAGAGGGAAATTCCGCATCTGCTTGGGTCTGCTCAGGGTCGCAGTTCGATACGAAATGTGCGACTTTTTAGGTCGATCTTGTCGTATCTTTGGATACAAAATGTAGTGATTTTTGCGTGGTTTGGATACCAATACGAAATAATCACCCTCGCTGCATTAACACTTTAAATTAAGACTGAACAAGCCATGCATGCCGCCCAGCAAGGGAAAAGGCAGTCAGATATGCCGTAACAAAATAGTAAACTTTTAAGTAATGAGTTTTTTTAAACAAACAGAGGTCATAAATGGTAACCTTCCAGCTCAAATTAATTAACTTCACATTGACACAGAAAACAAACTCCACTAAGCTACTCAGAAATTTGTAGAAATTCAAACTGAACTAACTGCCACACAATAAGAAGCAGAAGCAATAACAACAGCGTTTAGAAGGGATTTAGAAGCCAGTAATGGCGAATTATTTGTACAATTGTCAGAGTTTGAGTCATGGGTAGCCGATGCGGAGATTAAAGATTGTAGCAGTGATTCAGTAGATAAAAGTGAATTTCTAAAAGCAGTTGATTCACAGTTAAACAGCTTTGAGCAGCATTTGAGAGCAAACCCAGCCTCTCAGAAAAGCTCATCACGAATCCAACAAAATTGTAAACACACAAATTGATCAAGTTAGGGAGAAACTAAAATAATATATAACATAGTAGATATAATTTTAAGTGAACTACGAACATAATTACAACAAAATGCTCAGGCTCCTGTGGTACCAAGGGGAACTGAATCACCAATCATGCTAATTTGTTCGATGTAAACCACACAACCATGTGATCTCTCATGACTACTTACACCTTTATAATATATATTATAGTGTACGCAGCCTGATTTAAATGTAATGTAAATTTTGAAAGCTGCTTTAACTAAAGAAAATGAATTTCTAGCTGGTGTATTATCATCATAATCAGTCTAAATATATTTGGATTTTCATCCAGCAAATGGTAATACTTTTTATTTTTATAATTGGCTTCATGGCCTGTTCTTTAGAAGGTTGAAATAATAATCATGTGGCTACTACTACTTCCTCTATATCAGAGGCCGCCGGAGTGTGTTATACTGCTATATAACCGGTATATTTTAAATTTATTTTGGACATCTACACATAAATAAATCGAAAATGAAACTAATTTCATTTAATTTTTGAGCAAAACTATTACCATATCAGTATCAATTTTACTTACAGAAATTTAAATTACGTTAACATTGCCGATGATACTCGATGTGTTTCAATTCAGCTAAGCTGTGACTAATATAAACATATTATTTTTTTTTGTTCTGTGACCTACATTTCATTCTTAAGAAAATATTGTAAGGGAGGTGGTATTTATTATGTTAATTTCGTACTTAAAATTTATTTGTCAGTAATTTTGCGAGGGCAGTACAATTTTCTCTTGTCTCAAATGGTTAATTAAATCACTATAATTTATAATGAATTACAAAAGTCATTTATACTAATTCGCATTTTTCTTCTTCCGTGCAATTTATCAGCGTTGCATGCTTGTGATAACAGTCCATATTTCGCAAGTACTTCTATTGTGTAGTTATCTTGTTTTTTATTTTATTTCTTGTGTCGTACTATAGGTTAACCAGGCACCCAACCAATTTTTAAAAATTTTACAGTCTAATACATTAAACTACACCGTTTATTGTTGAATGCAACTAAGCTAATTTATATAACAGAAAAGGAAACTAAAGATCCTTTTAAATTCAAGTTTTCCGGTCTTCCATAAAAATATCCAAAGACTGCTGTAGTCTACATGGTACTTATTTAGTTATACCAACAAATGAAATTTAGGTATGGTGTTTGGTCATAGCAAAATCAAACATCGAAAGATATTTCAATGGATCGGTTTAATTGAACATACCTACGAATGCATTAAATTACAAAACTTTATTTCCCCGTATTTACTAGAACACAAAATACGATATATTAGTTTTACGATGACACTACTAACGCGATTTTCTTCTTCATAAATTGTCATCCAGCGTACAAAATAATATTTTTTTTCTTTATAAAATTATTATTTTTTGTATTTACATAAACTTCCAAAGCCTCTGTGGTACTATATCTTCTACACGTGACACAATATTTAGCGCACTCTATTGAGAGTAGTTTTAACTATTTAGCCCCATCGCAATTCACCTGTGCTATGTATCTAAGGATTCATACGAGTTAGAAACAGCTGTGTTGATGTTGTTTGGTTTCGTGTGTTCTGTATAATGTTGACAGTGTTTGTGAGAAGTCATGAATGTTGTGTGTGGTAATTGATTGTTAAAAACTCAAAAAATGTTACTCCCTAGATTCGTAAACCATATTAGATCTAGAGTTTTTTCACTAGCATCTCTGGATACTCGAGTAAGTTGATTAATACACATGATATTTATTTATATCGTTGTTACCTGTGATAACCTCTTTCTCTTGGTTTTAATAGATTAAAACAAAGTATCTGTGGATTTTAATTTTTTTTAAACGATAATTTCAAAAGTTTTATATCGAGGTAAAGTTATATTCGAATCTCTTCTTCGATTATTTACTGCCAACGTTGCCACAAGACATCCACGTGCAAAAACGGCACAGCTGCAGATGGTGATGTAACAAAACTCCGTGCAATAACCACGCATTTAAATTGCAGATGCACGCTGCCGGAAATGTTTCCAATAATATTACAGGAGAACACTAATTTGTAGCTCCAAACTGGCAAATATATATATTATAATGTAAAAACATGTAAAAAAGTGAAGTATCTATCAGATTCAGGGTTATGTGTACTAGATTCTTCTTTATCGGCTATCAAATGTGCGCCTTTGATTGAAGGTATACCAGGAATACAAAATGTTTGAGTACTGTTATGTATTTAGACCATGGGGTGCATATTTTGTCTTCTGTGGGGTCTTGAACACACTACTTTGTGATGCCCCTAGTCATATATATATATATATATATATACATACACACAGACTAGCTGTGCCCGCGGCTCTGCTCGCGTGGACTACAGAATTATTGTTTAGGTTTTTTTAAAATAAAGTTCATGCTTTTTTATACTTTTTCCTGACAATGTCTACACTTGCTTTTCAATTTACATAATTGCAAGGTGAAAAACTTTGTCATTGAATGTTGCTTTTACCAGCGGCTTCGCTCGTGTGGTTATAGTAACAAACTTATAGGGAGAAATAACGGTATTTGTTAGTAGACAGACACTGATCATAAACACAGAACAGAGCGTTGACAATGTCATTTTTTGGTGCTAGAATCGCTCTTTTACATAGCCATTGGTCG
Organism: Clitarchus hookeri; assembly: GCA_002778355.1. Classification (NCBI taxonomy): domain Eukaryota; kingdom Metazoa; phylum Arthropoda; class Insecta; order Phasmatodea; family Phasmatidae; genus Clitarchus; species Clitarchus hookeri. The sequence continues at coordinate 166,453 of NQII01001452.1, forward strand.
TCATTTATATTTCTTTGTAGATCTGGGTAAATGCTAGCAATCAGTTCCGTATCACTCTGCACCAAATTACTAAAATCCCCCGTTAGTGACACACAGCCCTCGGCATCTATTTCTAACCACCCATCTCCAATTTTTAATAGTGTATCACTATAATGTCCTGTAGCAACATCATTGTAGAGGTGCACTCTCATATTTGTCGTCAAGCTGAATTTATTGACATTTGCCCATAAGCTTGACGTCTTGAGACAGGCTTTGATTTCATCTACAGGTGTTCCTCTGAATCACCAGTAGAGTTTGGCAGAAGTCACCAGCCAATAATACAACCATTCCTCCCATAATGTCTATTGTTTCGTATATCCTGTAGAGTTCGGTTTAGGGCCTCTATCGCTTTTTTGGGTGACATTGTGTTTTCGTCTCACACTAACAACTTACATTGATGCACTATTGTACTCCAAGTGCTATTTTTACTAAAAAAAAAATTTCCTGAGGAAGTGAGGTATTTTTTCAAGATAAAAAGTAGCCTATGTCACTTCCCGGCCTTCTATCTATCCATGTACTAAAAATCACGTCAATCCATTGCGACGTGAAAGAAGGACAAACAAACACACTTTCACATTTATAATATTAGTTAGGATGTATATGTGTGTGTGTGTATGTGTGTGTGTGTGTGTGTATATATATATATATATATATATATATATATATATATAGATAGAGAGAGAGAGATAGTGGATGGAAAAAAAGTGCCATTACACTTTCGAGTTTAAGTTAAAAGTAATAGGGACATGTTTGATAGCTGTAAAAGAAGAAATGCGTAACCCTGAATCCGATACATTTTCCATATTCATCTACAGCTATATTGGAGGATACTGCTGGAATATATTATTGTCTAGCATTCTGCTAATACTGGAAGTCCGTACAGACATTATCCATTATATGTATATATTTCATTTTGTAGGGCTGCGAATACACTAATTTTTCATGCACCGAGTGGTTTTGAATATGGACATGCGCAGTTATTACATAGAACTTTCAGAGCAATGCGACTGTGGGCGTGCTTTTCTTGCGCAGAGCTGCCCTTGCCCCAAGGTTGGCCGTAACTAGGGAAGAAGCGTGAGTCATTTTCTGGAGCTGAGATTCGAATCTTACTTCAACTCTATAAATTTTACATTTATTTTGTACATATTTATTGGTGGCTGTGTTCCAGACAATTTTAACTCTTTCGTTTACATCTAGTGAGTAAAAGTTAGTGAACAAAAATTTTGCATACAAAAAAAAAAACTAAACTTTGATTGTGACCCTTTGTTGATTGTACAGTTTCATGTTGCAGTGTTTTCGTGCCATATTTAATTGTTGAATGTTCTTCACAGTAATGAATGTCCATGTTTACAGGAATAACAGTGTGTAAGTTGCTTAGTTTTAGTTTTTACATTCACAATTTGGGAAAGAAAAAATATTCAGGACTATTTTATAATCTGATATTAGCTGTTTACATTAGTGATATCGCCTTTTAAAATTTTTTTTACAAATATATCACCTACAAACTTTTGGTTTAAGTTCCATGACATTGACACTTTTGAATCATTCCATCATCATGCGTGGGCCACCTATACGTTAGTTTTCTCGTCTAAGGATTTTAAAAGGTAATTGTTAAAAATTGCTGCTTTTCCAAAGAAAAAAAATTCTTTAAATGGTATGAATTGAATCAACGTTACTGATCACACAGAACATAAATTTAATTAGGGCATCACAATATTCTCGGTACAGACTAGAAAACATGATAGTGGGGAGGGGTTATGATCATCAAGGAAATTGTGGGGTAGAACCCACAAAAATTATATAAAAGTTTCATCAATTGGGTTGCTTTACCATGCTAAGTCTTCATGGAACTTAATGATAGTTAAATCACAAGGGGATCCTATGTGATTCTTTTTACATCAAATTCCAAGCTTTGCTAATGTTTGAGCGCTTCACGCTTCTTGCTTACAAAAAAATTGCCAGCATGCCTTGAATCACGGTTTTGGGGATTTATCCCCCTGCCGGCACTGGGACTCTGGCACGGTGTGTAATGTTTAACTACGCCTGAACAGCATTTTCGAGTACAAGGGATTGTACGTAAAACTCTAAGCATCGTTGATCTTCAAGCGCTTCGCACTTGATACCTACAAAAAATTGCAGGTGTGACTGAATCACTGGTTTGGGGATTTGTTCCCCACATTGGTGTTGGGACTCTGGCTTGGCGTGTAATGTTTGGCTGTGCTTGAACAGTACTTTTCAGTGTGAGGGGGTTATGTTTGAATACCATGTACACAGGCCCACAGTAATTAAACATCAAGTAAAAACGCAACCTATTGTGAAGTTGGGTATAATTTTGTTAGGTCTTTTGCATTTGATATGGCTAGGCTTTCCTAGCTACTGCCCCCCTTTTCAGAGTTGCTGTCTGCTGTGAATTTGACCGTACCCACAAAACATTCAGTTGACGGTTGTAGACAGGTGTGTGCAGTCGGCAGCTAGTGGAATACTACTATGGGGATTTATATCTCATCAGTTCCAAAACAGTTTTATTGACAGATCTCAGTTAGTTATTTCTCATGATTCAGTAATTACTCTGCTCAATCAACAATACATCAAAGTTACAATCTAAGCCTGAGTGTCATACTAGTGGAGTCTGCCTAAAATTATCTACACATCTTAATCTCTCTAATCAACTTGCCTATGAATCCCTAACTTAATTTTAAACTTAAGAAATCTACATTACGTGACCACGCCCCTTGATGAACAAGTCAGCCCCGCTCTACCCTCTGTATAATCCAGCAGAGCTCCTCAGGGTAGTGGGCAACATCACCACTGGCTAGAATAACACTCCGTTACACTGTTCACTCCTCAACCAGATGTTTTGGCAAACTCAGATCTTGTTATAACACTTCATCTTTTTTGGGTCATCTGCATCAGTTGAAGTTTTCTTACCCATTTCTCAAAAAGAAAAATGGTGCCATACTGTATACCTGATACAGTAAAATCATTACAAAATTGGGTTAGACCTATGTAATACATTATTCTTATTTGATTATACATTTTCAATTTAATCCTTTATTTTCAGATCCCTCACTTGTTACAGTGTTTATTAATTTTAAGGTGTGCAATAAAATAAAAATTACAAGAACCATAAGTAATTCAATTAATTATGTCTATAATGGTAATTGGAAGGAAACAAGCATACAGAATCATTAGACTTTTCACACGAGTAGATAAGGCCATGCGAAGGTTCCAGTTTGCGGGCCTCTTCAATTATATTTAATTTTTCACGAGTGGGACAAGAGCAAAAGGTGAAAATTTTACCATTAACGTGAGCAATAAGTCAAGTAAGTTTTAGAAGGCAAAGAACTAATGTACAGTAAATGTTTCTTTGTTACACCTAATCTCAACACCAGTATGTCAGTACACAAACTTTTCTATGTTTTCTGTCATGGGTGGAACTCTGGAAGCCCACTAATACTATGTACAGATGCTTACTTTTCAAACACCATTCACAGCGTAATCCAATTACTGCACTGGACTGCACTTGCACTGAGTGCAGTTTTTCCAGCACTGTCTCAAGAATCGGTGCGGCAGTTTCAGTGCAAATATGGCTGACAAACAAGCACTCGCTCTGGGCTATCACGTGATGATTACACTTTTCTAGTTTTCAGGGCACGCTGTGTGCACGCCCAGTGCCGTCAGTTGGAAGATGCTCGCACGTAATTAACTCGGAACGTACCGTTGCGACATTCCCGTCTTAACATTACACCTTCACACTTGCTGTAGGCCATTCACGTTAAAGTGAGCACATTTGGAATTATAGTGATAAGTGTATTTTATGTTAGCCTTTGACGATAACTTCCGAATGCGGTGGAATATACACACTTTGTTTATTATGTACATAACAATTTTTATTTTAAAAAGTTGGTTAAAGGATAAGAAACGGCTGAAAGGAAAAAGTAACTAGGGCTTCGAAAGTGCTCACTTTACCTTGAACAGCCCATACTAGCATATTACTTCTTTCACTGCACACCCTTCTACAAATCACACTTCGCACATTAACACCTGCATAATCTATATTATTAATACCTTTTTGTGGTTCCTTTTGGGGTTAGCAAATATCAACAAACATGTTTGTGTCACTAACAGACCAGCAAGTTTACTCATTTTATCCAATCATTTTATTATAGGCTATAATACACTTACTAAACAATTGACGTTTTAAACTATTCTGTCCATGTGCTTGACATATTATGAATTCATGTCCCGATAATTTTATACATCCACTTCAGATGCATTTGGATCTTAAACATTTCTACATTATCATTTATCTTCACTGTTGTCAACCTATTTGTGCTTTCACCTCTTTTCGTGATACACAATTATGTACTTACATCAGAAGTTTCAACAAACCATTAGTAGGGATAGGAAAATTTCACGAGTTCAATGACCTGTAGTCTAGACTCAATAGTCCTGTGTACACTCAAGCCTCAAATGTTTGCTCGTTGTCTGCTGCCCCAGAGAGTAGCCAGTGTTATTCCACACCTGGCAATATGGTACTCGCTGTTGAAATATTGAAAGATATATAATTTTGACATTTGGATAAGTTTTGATAACTAAACATTGTAAAATTGATTATACCTAGTTACCTCCTTGTTTTGTATCCTCTGTGCTATGGCCTGTTTTTAACAAAGTAAATATGTGTGTTGTGTGTGTCTCTTTGACTAAAAACTATTAAGTTTAACAAAACAAATTACCTTGTTTTACTTTATAGAATAGGCTCCATCACTCGCTACTTGTTTCTTTGCAAGTCTGCTATTGGCTCAGAGTTGTCCAGGGTCTGTGTAACGAACTGTATTCCAATTGCAAAGGTGACTTCAGTGTAGGCCTACAGGTGTTTGACGGCTATCTTATCCTGAAATGAATTCACAAAATTTTCCTATCCCTAACCAGTAGTAATGAAATGCATAATAGATCCCATCATAATTACCCAAAGTTATTGCAGTTCATGCTTGCTTTTTTTACTCATTATAGTATGCTTATTTTTTAATTTTTACTGTTTTTCAAGTATTTATTTATAAGTTTCCTAATTTATTTACAGGTTCTCCTTTTCCACCAGTAGTGTTATGATGTTTTTGAAATTAATTTTAACACATAACGCATATTGTAAGTAGAAGCATCGCTGACCCCCCCCCCCCCCCTANATGATTAGAATCCCCCGCTAGAACCTACCGTTGATACGCGCCGTGCGACACGCACGGCCAGGACAGGTCAACCCAATAGGACGTAGAAGTCATTAACACGTGCTGAGGTCAAGCCACGGTAGGGTAGCACTTTTTGCCCATGAGAGAATTAAGACACGTGCTGAAGGAGAGATACAGCAGAAAAAGGCTGACAGAGTTTGGGCAGTGGTACCACGAGTCCCCACCCTACCCTAGCAAAACGCAGGAGAACATTAACACGTGCCTAGATAATGCAGAAGTAAGCTAGATTGGCACCAACACACCACTAGTTACCCACGGGAAAAGAGCTGACAGAGTTTGGCCGGAAGGCCGCAGGGGCACCCCCCCTTCCCCCTCCACCAACAAGAGTCCTGACACGTGGAGGAAGTGGGTCATTGTTTGGCACCTTCTATCCCCCTTCCCCCAACAAGGGACACACGTGCAAGAATCTGGGTGGCGATTGAGAGAGTTTAAAAGCCAATTTGCAGGACGTGGAGGGGATCAGTTGACTCAGGTCAGTTGACTTAGAAGTTTGCGAGAGTAAGTCGGGACGGGAGATTACCGGAAGAAGCGTGTTGTGGAGGCGTACGTCGAGAGGCGAACCCGGAGCCGCAGTCATGGAGAGAAGTCACAGAAATCAGGGCCTTTCAGAGACCGCCCGAAGCACCGGACCTCAACACCGCCGGAACACCCAGAACTGCCAGCATAGCTAAGTATCAAGTTGTCGCTCAAAGAAACCCCCCTCCTCGATGCCTAGCGTCCCCCACCAAGACGCGGGCCACAGTTAGCACGAGTACGTTAAATAGCCAACTCGCAAGGTACCACCATCTCAGAATTGTTTTTGTATATTTTATATTGAGACAATATAACCAAGTAGTAATTTGAAACACTGAGTGACTACATTATTATTCACCCTATTAAATCTTCAAGGCACCTTATAGTCTGTGCCTGGTAAAATATAACTCAGATCCTATGAACCATTCTGTATATTAGTTGACTCTCGTCTAGCCATTGCTGGTTGGAGGATAAATATGGC
>NQII01001452.1:172981-229737 GCA_002778355.1 Clitarchus hookeri
GAGTACGTTAAATAGCCAACTCGCAAGGTACCACCATCTCGGAATTGTTTTTGTATATTTTATATTGAGACAATATAACCAAGTAGTAAATTGAAACATCGAATGACTACCTTCTTGTTTACCCTCAACCTTCAAGGCACCTTATAGTCTGTGCCTGGTAGAATAACACAGATCCTGTGAACCACCCTGTATCACACAGGTGGGGAGTAGTGTTAATTTGGTAATGTATTCCAAATTATGCATATTTGATGAAATTTCAACCATTTTTATTTAAACATAACCAAATGGTAGGTTTCGACTTAAGACACCTGGTCATCAGGTGAAGGAGGTAAGACGAGAGCATACAATAGATTGAAACTAACACCGACCTGCAGCTATCAAGTAGCCTACAGCATGTGGGACAACTTGAGTGATGTTTAATTGCCTTAGTAAATTCATACTTAGGTTTTTGTACTGGAACTGATGTATATTACATATGTACTGTCACTGCACCTCAATTTTAAAGTGTATTTTCCTGCAAAATGGAAGTGTTCGTTATAAATCAAGCATTAAAACCTGCTACACCTGGGGAAGGTTGGGGATATCTTGTGACAAGGGATATTAGAAAAAAAAGTTTTTATCAAAACAATAAATATTTATGGTTAATGAGAAATTATAGAGTACCAGAAAGACATCACACAATTTGAAAACAAGAAAACTAACACAAGACACCTCTGTGTGGGAAGACAGTGAAGCAGCCAGTATCTACAAGTCGGGATACATTTTATGATTTCGTGACTGCACTATTATCGTTATACATTAATTTTTGGTTTCTCAGTGGCAATGCATAAACGTGGAAATGTCTGGGACAAATGTTGTGATAATTTTTCAATAATAATCTCTGGTTTTTAATTTCTGATTTTTGACAGTGGCATGAATTTTCGAAACTTAACATCAACTGCTCTTAAGTAGCCTTTCCTCTGTGTGCTCGATGACGTCGCAGTTGAGGTGTGTGTCATAGGACTGTGGAAAATCCTTGTGGGGTGTCTGTGAGGCATATGTGGGGCAATCCATCTTGTGGCACTCCTCACAGATATGCGTGGAAATCAAAGAGGCCGGCCCAGCGACTATGTTTGGAATGGGAGGGGACGGACAGTAGAAGCAAATACCCAGGAACACGTGACGTCGCCGTGTTCGCACAAACGCTCACCGGTGGAAAGGCCGCTTTACTTTCGCCACATGTGCAGTCATTTTGGCTTGCAGTTACTGTTGGGTAACCTCTATGGCTGAGCTAGCTACGACCCGCTTACCCCACGAGGAGGTTCTGTGTTGGAATCAAAGGACAAACCATGGGGGTGTCAGGGTTCTTACAGTCCTTGAAAGTTCTTGGATTGTAAGTGCAGGGTTTCAAGGCCTTGAAAAGTCCTTGAATTTCCAGGTAATAATAGAATATTTAATGTGGGAATATCAGCATTATTAAGAGTGACAAAAAAACATTTTTTTTTTCAGAAACCAGGGTTTTGTTAGCTGTATTATCAACATGCACCCACAATGGCTGCCATAGTGTGTAGGGTATTATTGAGCATCTTCAATGAATAAAAAGGTCATCTTGTGGCTTTTGACACCTACAGTTTCTGGCAGTTCATTGTTGCCTATATGCTTGGTGTGACCTAGTGAATTGGTGACGGTAAAAATATTTAAGTTTTAAAATCATTCTCAAATATTTTTATATTTTTTATTGTGTTTTTTTTTTTTTAATATTCTTTATCAGTGAAAATTTTTTGGCATGTGGATTACAAACGTGCGATGTTACAGCTTCTAAAAGGAAAGTGGGTGCAGTGATCTTTTCTAGATAGTCGTTATTGTAAATTATTTAGGCCTTGAAATTTACATTTCAGTTCCTTAAAAACTTTGTTCTTGAATTTAAATATAATAAGTCCAAGAACCCAGGCACTGTTTCTTTTTGATTTCATTTAGTTTTGAGTGCAAGATGGCCCCTGGTTATCAGTCTGGCATAACAACAGTGGCATTTTTTTTCTGTGTCCAAAAGATACTATAGTGAAAGTCATTGTATATGAGGCTAGTCACAAAGCATTAAAAGTCCATTGAAATGAAAATGCAAAATAAAATATTTAAATTATTGCTGTTTATTTGGCATGGAATAATATTTCTCTGTATCAGGCATAGTAGGCTGGAGTTATGCAATTTGCTGCGACGAGGCCAAATTTGAATCCTATTGAAGGTGAAACAAGTGTTATTTGCCAAAACTAATAAATACAGAATGTCTGTTAGCTAGGATGCCAGTACAATACCAGAGCTTTGTGGTTTGCTTAGTTTCAGACAATGAGAGTTTTGATTTGTCAGGGAACACGTGTCACATTCCTTTACAGATGAGCATAAGAGATGTGGAGAAGCCATCCCCGAACGTGTTGACGGACACTTTCGGCCGCCACCACACCTATCTGAGAATCTCTCTCTCAGAGCGGTGTAACTTGAGATGTGAGTGCGTGCTTTTTGTCGTATGGGTGCGGGGTGTTGTGCGCTTGTCCAGGTGGCAGCTTTGGGGAGATCTCCCGCATGCGTGGTGCGAACAGAGCATTGGGACGTTTTCTACTTGTTCAGTGCCAAAGCTTAAGTCACAATATGATTATTTAAATAGCTATGTGGAAAACCATTTTATAACCCAGGTGTGCATGAGGCCTTGTTTTCTTTTGGGTTTTGTATTATTATAAAATAATTACTGAAACTGAAAATTTTCATTACTAGCTCATTACTTATTTCACAGCTAGTGGTTTTGACATGCATGGATGTATTTAATGAGAATTGTTGGGTATTACTCTCACGCATTTCAAATGGTCTATTAAGAATAGTTTTATGCTTATTTGTCATAAATTCTTTCTTCCCTTTAATAATGTTCACTTGTAAACCTACAAGAAACAATTTTTTGCTATTTTTGGTATATTATGTATATTACATTAGTGCAAACATATTAAAACTTGTGCTTAATAGTTGTGTAAAAATTTGACTCCCACAAGTAATTGTTTCAAGGAATCTGCTTGCTCAAGTTTTAAAAATGTGACATTCTGTTCTGATTTCTTGAACTGGCACAGAAATAGCACACTAGATTTGCATCTCGCAGAACTTGGGTTCAATTCTCGGTCTGGCCATCACGATTTCAGTTTTCCATGGTTTTCCGGAATCACTCCAGAAAATGGTTCTTAACTACAGTCCATTGCTATTTTCTTTGACGAGATGTTATGCCATTACCATTCATATATGCAGAGTTTTTCTATTGACTTTGGTAGTACAGTAGTGAAAGAATACGTGATCAGCTGTCTCGACTTGTATTACGAGGGATGATAATTGAGACTACAGTATATTAGACAGGGATTTCCATTTTCTGCTGTGCAGCTAGGCCTGCGGGTCACCTTATACACAGGACTAGGAGCGTAGTACATGTGTTCAACATGTTCTGCGTATTAATGTGTTAAAAAATCATTACATTATACAGTACTATCAGTTAATAGAAAAGGAGGGAGGGGGTTGACGTATTATAGATAGATGAAGTGAAGCAAGGTTTCAAGCAAGTGCAGTTTTGTAAGTAGATCATCTCTAAAATGTCTTTTCGACTACTCTAAAACATAATACAGATTGTGATTATAGGGTTAATGTTTATCTACAGTGATACAGGTGGTGATTATGCGGCTAAAGGAATTATCTGCACGTCTGATAACGTGCCCTATCATGGTGTGGTTTAGCAAATAAGTCCATGGATTAGTTAGGCTGAAATGCGGCCGTATAACTTCAGGGCGTAAGTGAATAATACTGACAAGGGGTAGCTGTATGTTCTTAACAGAAAATTAAGCTAAAAAAACTGTAGCACTGCAAGCATTAACATCTGTTGAGATTCACCATTGTAGCTTGCCCCATGCAGGTTGTGTAATTTCTCATGGCACTGCCTCTGTGTGATTGGTTTCTTAATTTGTTTGGCTGAGAAGACTCGGGGCCTAATACAAAGTTTTCCCAGGCAGGGGGTCTGTAGGGAATTCAGATGTAAACTAACAGGTTCATCTGTTTTGGCCATGTGGCTTTGACAGTTGTACTGGCGATGGTCAAGTCAATGTTGAGAACGTACACAAGACAAAAACCGATCTACTTCATCTTTAGTCTATTGTGTGATTCCCATTGCTGTGGGGTGCAAGGTTCAGCTCAGAGAGTATGGTTTGGGATTGCGTAGGTTGTTCTCGCCAAGCAACAACTGTGTTGAGGCATGGCGTTGCACAGTTCCATGAGCCATCTACCTTTAATCTCATATGTAACTTATTAGGGTGAGGCTTAAATAGGTATGTGAACAGTCAAAATAATTGAATATGAAATAGTGAAAATTCTTATTGTTTTAACCAATGAGTATTGCATGCTTGGAAGATTGGTGTTTAATGTTAAATTTATCACTGTTTTTTTTTTTTTTAAGAGATTTTACTTAACTGACCATAACGCGTGATGTTTTTGTTGTGTTGTGACCTTATCAAATAGTTTTACTGCATGAAGATTTAAGTGAATGGAAGTGTTGGTGTCAAGAATATTGTGCACTTGATCTTGCAACAAATAAAACAGTGGCCATATTGCAGAAATTTTTTTTGTGATCCTGTAACTTTCAGAAGTTTGTAACTCTCTCATCTCAAGTTTCCAATTTATTACTACATCAGAATTTTTTATTTTTGGGGTGTATAAAAGAGTAGTGTCTCTACAATTCTTGTACATCAGATGATTTAAAAAGACAACAAACACTGAGAAAAGAGATTTTGAACTAAGAGAAACAACATTATGAAAGTTGGTACAAATTGTGCAATAGTTTGTGTGTAATTTAAGTTTTTTTTTAGAATACTTGAAACATTGCAGCACTGACTGCTGGCTGGCAGAGAGCCCGCCCATCTATCAGGCGGTGGGAAACCTTTTGTTGTTGGAAGCTGCTTTGTTAGTCGTTGTGCCATCACAAGGCTCCGAGACAATGCTGGGTCCCAGTGGCTGGGGCTGGCCTTGGCTAGTTCTCACTCTTTGTTTTGGTAACTGCTGTCACTGGGACTGTTGTCCCGACTTGCGAGTGGAAAGTGAAGGAAACATGCATTTCTTCTACAGTGAAATAACTTAATTGGATAAGAAATCATTTTTCCATATTAATGTCCCTGCTTGCTAACAAAGTGGTGGATCAAACATCTGTATGTTATGATGTATGTGATTTCACTTACAGAGTGTTGTAATGCATGGTTAACACATTTGACTTAGTTGGGAGGACATAAGTTAGATTTCAGACGTAGCCACCTGATTTGGATTTTTTACGATTTATTTTAATTGCTTGAGGTGAATCAAGATTTTGTTTAGGCGACAGTTCCTTCTTTGTTATGGATTGTGCACCTGTTTTCATCTTTAATAACTCCTTTGCCAATGAGACNGTTTAGGCGACAGTTCCTTCTTTGTTATGGATTGTGCACCTGTTTTCATCTTTAATAACTCCTTTGCCAATGAGACACTAAGCCATAGATAAAAAATTTAACCTACCAAGAAGTTACATCTATCTTGGTTACAAAGCCATATAAGGTATTGATTAGATATCTTTTTCGTGTTTTTATATTTGTAAGATTACTCTGCAAAATGCAGGGAAATTTAATTATAGGAAGTAACTTTCTGCTACCATTTCCAGTGTTGCAGGCAATGAATGAACTTTTATTTCTCAAGTACATCATTACTGAACTTTGTTGTACGTCGTCATACAAGAGACAGAATGTTACATGAAAACACATGTAAAAAAGTCAGTGTTAACCATGTCAAATAGATGTATGTAAATAACTCCAAGGAAATTCTCAGAATAAAGAAGGAAAAACAGCATGCGTCGTACAATGAAACAGATACATTTTGAGAACTGCAATCTGCTTATGCCTTCATGTNAAGAAGGAAAAACAGCATGCGTCGTACAATGAAACAGATACATTTTGAGAACTGCAATCTGCTTATGCCTTCATGTGCTTATAAAGATTGAGGCACACACAAAGTTTTTTTTCCTAACCTACCGCAACACTAAGAGGAGAGTTGGATGTTCAAGGTTAGGTTGGGACCCACGCGTGTGTCAGGGAAGATCTCCATATGCCAGGATGTGCAGGAAATACACTAACTACAGGACACATGCATTGCTGCTTTTGTGGGATTGGGCAAAGATGATCATGATTACCTGCCATAACAACTAGCTACCGTGTGCTAAGAAGGGAGGAGAAAAAAAGGAACATGCACTCTAAAAACCCTCAGTAGGAAAGAAATGCAATATTATGTGCAATTCAAGAAGTAGGAAATAGAATTATTCTAGAACTAGAATATGGGTAAGGATGTCTTTATTAAAAAGGGCTGTTGAAAGCTATACGAGAAGATTGTTTGGGAGAACGTTCTTTTATTTGTTTGCTGCTGGTGTAAAATTTTTATTTCAACCCAGGGAGGGGTTAGAGGTACCACACCTCTAATGGAGGGGCGAGTTTTCAATGGTGTGCATCCTCTTCTATGTCCCCAGTAGACACCAGAAACAACAGAGTAGGGAGAAATCAAGAGAGATCAAAGACTCCCTAGGCGGACGNGCGAGTTTTCAATGGTGTGCATCCTCTTCTATGTCCCCAGTAGACACCAGAAACAACAGAGTAGGGAGAAATCAAGAGAGATCAAAGACTCCCTAGGCGGACGTGCCGCAGGTGAAGGTGTCAAGTGGTGCACCAAAGGGCACTTTCACAGCACCATGGAGTGGTATCTGCACCAGGCCATACATAGTGCACCACGCCTCTCCCAGAGTACGACTGCTGAGTCGTACCTACTTTAAGAGGTCTTATAGATTGGGTCGCACAGTCATGTTGCAGTCAGCAACATTGTAGCCCTTTTCTGATTGGCTAGCTAGTAGCATCNTTATAGATTGGGTCGCACAGTCATGTTGCAGTCAGCAACATTGTAGCCCTTTTCTGATTGGCTAGCTAGTAGCATCCACTCATGAGCAGCTGGTCTGAACTGTGTGTGTCATTAGCTGCAACAGGACAGGAATGCCTCATCTATAAAAACCCTTTGTTTGTTCGGTGTTCATCTGTTGATGTGCAGTGGTCATTAGATCCCAACCGTGACATTATCAGCAGTGTCTGTATTGTCCTGGCTTGAACTTCATTGTAAATTTGGGAGCACCCATCACCTTAATTTGCAACCTTTTTTGTGAATAAACGTGCTATGTAAATCTAAAACTTAATCATTTTTGTACAGTGAAGGACATGAAATGCAATTCTGAATTAATTTAAAATTAAAATTCTTCAGCCTTTTGACAAAATTTAATGTTTTCATCAGAAATGGTTTGATTATGATCAGGAATTATCAGATAACTACCAAATNAGCCTTTTGACAAAATTTAATGTTTTCATCAGAAATGGTTTGATTATGATCAGGAATTATCAGATAACTACCAAACATGGAGACAGAACAAACCAAATACTTAAAACTGTAATGGTGATAAAGAGCACAATGATTAATTAAGCTATGTTCCAAAAGTTTACATTCCTGTTAGTGATCTCTGTCAAGGTGATAAAAAACAAAATACATGTCATCAGTTTTTTTCAAACTTCTTTCTGCAGCTGAAGTCAGTGTTTCTGCCTGCTGCAGGACAGCACTGAGAGGTCGATATAGTCCATTTTTTAACTTCATTTACGAAGGCAAGATTTTAAAAGCCAGTTAATAGTAATATTATACAAATGAAAGTGCGTATTATTTGGCTATTCTGACAGTTTTGTCTGTGCACAACAGACCACAGAGTAATATGTGGACAGGAAATAGTTCTTAGACAAACAATTAATATATTTTATTTTACGTGGTCACAAATATATATTATTAATGTGCCAAACTAAGCTTCATGTGTAAATATTAATGTTTCGGTGTTTCAAATGAAAGGCATCTCAGATGGTGCGTGCTTTTTTCACCTCATATACCCCTCTCTATATACAGGATGAGTATAAAAGAATACCCCAACTTTGAAGGTCTACAATATCAAAACCAAACAACCTACAACCTTGATTGACCAATCAAATGAACCATGGAACCGTGAAGTTTGTTTACCATACACTCATAAATGTTCAATGTGACCACCACGAGCGGCCCGAAAGACATCTATGCGATAATCAAACTCATCCCACACTCTTGTCAACATGTCCGGTGTTACGGTTTGAATGGCATCCATAATTCTCGTTTTGAGGTCGTCAATGTTAGCCGGCAATGGTGGACGAAACACTTGATCCTATATGTACCCCCATAGAAAAAAAAACCGCATGTGGTAAGAACCGGGCTTCTTGGGGACCAGTGATGAAGAGTCTGGTCACCAATTGCTCCTCGATCAATCCAGCGTTGCGGCAACGTCTCCTTCAGGTATCTGCGAACAGCTGGGTGCCAATGGGGTGGCGCACCATCCTGCTGGAAAATGATGTCCCCTGCCGCCTCTTGAGGAAACAACCACTCTGTAAGCATTTCCAAATAAGGGATTCTGGTATCAGTGGGCTCGTGGAAAAAGAAAGGGCCGAAAACAGTGTCTTTGGATACAGCGCAAAACACGTTCACTTTGGAGGAAGAGCGCTCGTGTTCTGTGGTTTCATGTGGAGGCTCCTGTCCCCGTATCCACATGTTGTGCCAGTTCACCTTACTATTTGTATGGAACGTCGCTAAAAACCAGTTTAGACATGAAGGCATCGTCTACCTCGTTCTGTGCAAGTACAAACGTGCAGAAATCACATCTCAGTTCTTTATCCCTTTCGGTAAGAGTCTGTACAAGCTGTAACCTGTATGGTTTGTACAGCAATCGCTTTCGCAACACTGTCCATACCGTCGATTGAGGGATTTGCATATCCTGGCTAGCTTGTCGAGTTGATTTTCTCGGACAGCGAATGAACACTTGTTGAATCCATTGCACATTCTCTTTGGACATACGCGGCCGCCCGGGACTTTTGCGTTTGCAAAGGCACCCTGTGTTACGGAACTGACGAAACCAACGTACGATACTCCACCTATCGGAAGGACGACGACCGTATTTGTGACGAAATTCACGTTGAAAAGTCGTAACCGATTCACATTTAGCAAACTGAATAACTCAGAACGCCTTCTGTTGTTCTGTCGCCATAGTGATGCGTACTAATACACAACACATGCTTATAGTGAGACGACAGATGCTCCCAGTGTCATCTCTTGACACATAAAGGAAACATCAGACCATCCCCTTCACATTGACGTGTCAAATGTGTCGACATTGTGTCACATTGACGTGTCGAATCCCCTCACCACCTCAAACCGAGAGTTACAAACCCCATCCAAACCGTAACACTGAACATGCTGACAAGAGCGTAGAACGAGTTTGATTATCCCGTAGATGTCGTTCAGGCTGCTCATGGTGGTCACATTGAACATTTATGAATGTATGGTNGAACGAGTTTGATTATCCCGTAGATGTCGTTCAGGCTGCTCATGGTGGTCACATTGAACATTTATGAATGTATGGTAAACAAACTTCACTGTTCCACGGTTCATTTATTTGGTCAATCAAGGTTGTAGGTTGTTTGGTTTTTATATTATAGACCTTCAAAATTGGGGTATTCTTTATTACTCATCCTGTACAATACTAATGCTAGCTTTGTCATGTACATGGGAACAGTGAAGGTTGAGAATTGAGCAACTGCTCAGACTCAATGTGACCTGCTGTAGGATTTTTTAAAAGGTGATTCCCACATGTGTGGCTGGCACTGTCATGGGGGTACANGACTCAATGTGACCTGCTGTAGGATTTTTTAAAAGGTGATTCCCACATGTGTGGCTGGCACTGTCATGGGGGTACAGGGGGAGGAGAAGTTCAGGACTCTACTGTTTTTTCCCCTGGCTTAGTTCTGCTACTGCTCCATGCTCAAGACATTTCATCTCACCTCGCACATTCGTCTTGTTGGCTGGAATAAAAAGTGTGTCCCTCGGGTAGGGCAGCCAGCTCCAATCATTGCTGGCATTCCCCTATCCTTGTTGACATATCCTAAAGGTGAGGACATGTGAATTTTAATTTTCATTCTGACTCACATGGAGGCTTTTGGTATCTCCTACTGCACTGATAATTGCATCTCGTGAAGATAAAGAAGAACCTCGTAATACCTAGAGATTATAAAATGTGTCGCAGTGGGCCACAGCATCCATGTGTTACGGCAGTCATGTGTTTTAAATGAGCTGCAAGTGGAAGTGCATTCTGCCAATGGAAATCAGTGAGACTTAATAGACCTTGGTCTGTCACCAGTGTTGCCCTCCTTTACCTCTCTCCCAGTGACCATCATGATATGACCTGTGCTGATAACATACATACAGTATTTCACACCTGTGATGATATAAAAACAATTACTGTACTTTGCCCTATGTTAATGTGTATTATTGCTTAGATGTTCCACAGCATTTACTTGAAGTTTGTATGTCAGTTTGTTAGTAGTCTATTCTTGACAGTGAGAGCAAAAAAAATCACTGCTTCTGAATTTGTGTCTCTTATCTTTGCAGTAGTGTGACAAAATGCTTGCTTGTGCGATTTTTTTTTTTCAATGTTGTCTCTGGCTGAAAGTAAAGTAATAATTATCCCAGTTTGTCTACCTCAGAAGGAGCATCTTTGTTTGTGTTGACAATGATGATTCAATATAACTAACAGTTTGGGGCATCTCTGCAGACACATGTTATGCATCATATTGGCATCCTGTGACTAGAGATTAACTTCATTGGTATAAATTTTTATTACGGAATTAAAATGTTACTTGAGTGATATGTTAGTTATGCCCTCTGTGCTAAAGTGTGTGCATAATTTTGCTGTTTTANGGAATTAAAATGTTACTTGAGTGATATGTTAGTTATGCCCTCTGTGCTAAAGTGTGTGCATAATTTTGCTGTTTTAATTTAATACACTTGTACTGCATTTTTGTATTCTATATTTGTTTAATACGTATTGTGTTTGCCTAAACTACTGCAGTATCAATAATTAATTTATTATTAAAGATAGATACTGTATGTTTTACTTTTGCTCCTTTTTAAGAACAAAGCTAACCACTAAATTGATGTGCATATTGAGATGTTTGTGTATTGTCGTCAACATTGTGGGGTTTTAAAACATGTACCATATGCATAACTTCAGTTGCTTATGTTGATATGTCTTATCAGTTTCAACATGTGACTGCAGTGTTTCTAGTCACATGTTGCAAGATACACTATCAGAACTGTGTCTGCCGGGATTTCCACACTGTCATACGTAATATTTTTTTTTTACTTGGATAATATCTGTAAGAGTAAAAGAGTGATGATGACTAAATTGTCATTTTTTTGTGCTGAGCCATGATACATTCTAATGGTTTCATTAACTGATCCCTGGAAAATAAAATAACTTTTGAAAATATGCTGCAAGCAGCCTGGAAGTAGTGCTCATAATCAGAAAATTAGTTCGCACTGTGGGCGAGCTACTATCATCTACATTATGAGGTTCTCTTAGCAGCGTATTGAAGTAAAATTATTGTGTGATTCCATGTGTTAATTTTTTTAGATGACCATCTGTTATTCAGAATTATTTTTTTGTATTTAATTACTTTCAAGGAAAAATTGTACTGATCCCAGCTGCCATGCACCAAATGTGTAGCAAAACTACATTAAATATTATGCATACAGTATTTTGAAAATATTCCAAAGTTTGACTGTCACATTTGATATTAGGTACTCCGTGGTTGCAAAACACTTTCCGAGATTTCTCCATTTTCATTGTAAGGAACAGTCAAAAGTCACCTGGAGCGAGATCTTGCGAGTGACAACAACAAATTAAATTTAATGTTCCGTTACTTCACTCGATGTCTGCCATGCTGCAGTTAGTCATTCTGAGCCCTTGAACTTTCTCATTTTGCCTGTAGGCTAGGGTTGTCCTTTGGTCAGAGTCCAAACTTTCCCACTCTCATAGCAAATTTTCAAGTGACTGTCACCGTGAATCCATCCCTGAGCCATCACACCGATGGATACTCGAGGGTGAAGTATTCCCCACCCACCGCACAGCCAGAGTCAGGAACCACAGCAGTGTACTTTGTGCTGTGGTCCATCTTGCTTTTCATGACATATGTCGAGGTTTCCCAACTACTTGCCGGTGTGCCGTTGCAAAACCATGGTCCCTGTCACAAACCATAGGCCAGCTGATGCGACAACCCTCAGGTCGTGTTTTGTCTACCGTGCAGTTTGAATGTCTTCACCCTGAAATTCTTATCCTTTGGCCGCAAATTTATTAACTGTCGAGAAATGTACCAGTCCACTGCCATTAAAATTGCCTTTGATTCAAGCACATCCTGGGATGCAGGTACCACTTTCGGTAAACCTGGCGTGGAGACCACCCGGTAGTTTCCCNCTTTGATTCAAGCACATCCTGGGATGCAGGTACCACTTTCGGTAAACCTGGCGTGGAGACCACCCGGTAGTTTCCCCACTTTCGTTAACTTCTGTGTTATAGTGAGTGCCAATAGCGGCAGAGGGCTCCCTTGGACTAGGAGAACTGTTANCCCACTTTCGTTAACTTCTGTGTTATAGTGAGTGCCAATAGCGGCAGAGGGCTCCCTTGGACTAGGAGAACTGTTAGACTTGCTGTTGCAAAGCAAATGACTAGCCCTTTCTACAGTCGTGAATCTGCATATCTTGGACATTATGGCTGGAAATAGCCCTAACATCACAGAACTGCAGAAGCTCTTCCATCCGTGATGGTAGAACACAACACTGTGATAACAGTGAAGGGGTGAACATGCTTGCTGCAGTCAGCTGAACTGACCTCTAACAGACCTTCGGTGTCTTGACAGGGATGCCAGGAGGGACACGCTTAAACNGACCTTCGGTGTCTTGACAGGGATGCCAGGAGGGACACGCTTAAACAAGCAGCATGTGTAGCGGCAAGAAGACGTGGCCACACAGTAATTAATTAAAACAAGTCTGTGTCTGTTGTAATTTATTTTTCTGTTTCTGTTAGGTATTTCCAATAGCTTTGGTGTTCTCGGTGCTTGCATGTACGCTCATTCACTCCTTTGCTTGTCTGTCCGACCTTTTCTCCTAACTCCCTTTGCATGCAGATTTTATGGTATTCGTCTGCTGGGGAAACACTATATTCTGGGTTTTTTTTACTTTGGCAAACACACACACAATTTTTTCCCATTCATCGGGTATTGTAGAGTGAAGGCGAGTCATGGTGTACCATGTCATTGGTTGAGTTGATGATTGAATTTGCAATTTTGAATTATGTCTGGCAGATAGTTAAATGAGTACGTTTCTCTTTGTGATGTTAGGTCTCATTCACAATTAAGGTTTCGGTTTGCCAGCCAAATATTTTTTTTTTGGTTAACTGTAGGCCACAAGACACCACACTGTCAGTGTGGAATAATGCAATGAGCATCAGTTTTTCTGTGTGCCACTCTGATGACTGCAGTTCAGTCTCTGTCGTAGACACAGGCCGATAGCTCGTCACCAGTAATCTGTATGAGAAATGCTGGTTCCTACATACTCTTGTCTAACAGCTCTTCAGGTACTAACGTTCAACAGTCACCTGGTCTGTGGTGAGCTGACTCTCAAAACAAATCTTGTTCCATCATGCCTTAGCTTCAAATTTTCTAACAGAATTACTGTAAAAGATCCATGAGCGATACCAACTCTACAGTGGTTATTCGTGTATAGACTTGAATCAATTGTCACATTTGGTTTTAGCAATAATTTCCTTAGTTCAGTATGTAGATGGCCTCCGTGTGTGTTGGTCTTTCTCAGTGTTCTACTTAAACCGCAAAAACCAGCCATAGTGTGCATATTTCTTTAAGGCAATATCACTGTAAATTTGCTTCAGGGCAGATAGTGTCTCGAATTGATTTTTTCCAATTTGCATATGACTTGATTTTCACATGTTATTCAATTTGCTGTATGGTGCCAAATAACAAACACATTGAAATAAAATGGTATGTGCATTGACATTTTGTGCTCAAAACATGCCACGCTTCCTACGTGCCGGCACAGACCTCAAGCTAAGCCTCTCAACACTATGTACCCAGTAACTTAAATTATTTAGCTTAACTAAGCAATTTAACATCAACATTAAATAATGAATGTGAAACAAGAGGTCTGCACCTGACCTTTATTTAATGCTAATTGACAAATTGGATAAGCAGGACTTCTTACAAATGAACATTTTATTCCCATTATATATAAAATCTTTATTGCAGAAAATTATAAAAATGATTGATATTCAAGTATTCTAACAATAGCAAATAATTAAAATTAAGAAAAGCAGATTACAAAACATTTCTGATTCTATACCTTTCGTATATTTCCTTGGCAAACTAGCCTCATAATTAGTTCATGGGCACTCTATATTGTCTGCCATTGCACAAATATCTTCTTGTGTTGCATCTGGTTGTAGCACCATCAGTTTTAATATAGAATGTGTCCCCCAGATTTTCACAAGTGGGAAATGTAGCGGGCATTGGTTAGTGGGTTTTCTCAGGGCATTCCCCATTTCCCTTGCCTTTGCATTCTGCCAATGCTTCATCTTTGCCTCATTTCAACCTCACCAGCACTCAAACCTCACTTTTAAGCGTCGACCAAAATCTTTCAACTTTACTCTTAATCCAGAATGAAAAAGGATAGTATGGTGGTTTAACACCCAAAAATTACCTACTCTGGCTTTCCTTTCTCGTAGCATATTATTGCATACATCACCAGTGTCTGGTTTCTCTGCTATGTTGGTTTCCAAATATTTTAATTGACAAAATTTTTTCAGTATGGGCATTTGATCAATGGTTAGCCAGCATATTTCATAGCCCTTTTTTTGTTCTGTTTGAATAAATTTTCTTTGTTAATTCCTGATGTTGTGATGGCCTTGTCGTTCCGTGCGGCATGCTAAGTTGGTGGGTTTGGGTTCACATAAGACATGTGAGTATTGACGTGTGTGTGCGTACGTTGCGTGAAGCGAGCTGCGGAATGTTCCCAGGCCAGTACTGCATGCCGGAGGAAGGGGTGGACCTGACCCCCAAGTCGAAGCTGCTGTCGACGGATGAAGTACTCAGGCTTGCGGAGCTGTTTGTCCGCCAGGGCATCACCAAGATCAGGTTGACCGGAGGGGAGCCGACCATCCGCAAGGATCTCGTCGATATCGTTGGTAAGGTCTGTTTCTTGATGTACAGTAGCTAGCTTTGTAAACACACATGCAGAACAAGCATATTGAATTTTGTTTTGCTGCTTGACTGTACTCGTATGCTTATTATTATTCTGCTTGTTTGATACTATCAGAATTTTGTAACACAACGTGTTCGGTAAGGTATCTCCCGCTCAGTCACGTATCTCGTGTTGTTGTGGGTAGAGCTCATTAAACGACTCTCCCGATAATGCCTTGTATTGATGCTTCTCCTCACATCCTGTATCTAAATTTATTTAAAAGTTACACTTACTCTTTCCCACATTCTAAATTATTTATCGACAGTGAATTCCATTTAAGTACTATAATCACTGTACAGTGCACTTGTGCATGCTGTGAGATAACCCGGTTTTAAATAAAAAATACAATTTATTAAATGTTTTTTTTTTTGTTTTTTTTTAATTTAATTTGATTTCAGTCTGCTTGACATGAAAAGCTGATATACCTTTCAGTAACTTTAAAATGTACAAACAACTACAGAACATGCAGGGTCATTATGTCATCATCCACATTTTAGAGTGTAGACCATGGTCTGACACTCTTTGGGTTTGCGACATGATTTTTTAGTGTATGAATGACAGTTTAATTGTCCATTCAAACTTTAAAAGAATACGCTGCTTCACTACGTACTTATTTCCTGGTTAAAACAAAGCCTGAATGGAACAAAATGAGCCATTGTTTTTTTAGTGAATCTTAATTCTGATTGCAGAATTGAACAGTTTACCTCTCCTTCTGTTGCATCCACCAACACTGGTATTTGAGAATCAAGTACTGTTTATGTAGTGTCACTTCCATTTGGTCCTCTTCACACTCGTTAGTATTAGGCGGCAGCAGTTCTGGCACTGAGTGGACACGCTTGAAAAGTGCCACTTGTCTCTGGTGTTTGTTCTAATGAGTGTAAAACAATACATATTTAAACTCTCTTCCCGTGACAGTGAAGGTGCTTCTATACTATAGTACTATAGTATTTTAGTCAAGCCTCCTGGTCATATTATTTTTTTTTAAATTTATACTTTAATAAGTTAATGAATTTGAAAAATTTTAGGTAATTATTAAGTTTAGGAGCTTTTCTGAAAAAANTCTTCTAATGAGTGTAAAACAATACATATTTAAACTCTCTTCCCGTGACAGTGAAGGTGCTTCTATACTATAGTATTTTAGTCAAGCCTCCTGGTCATATTATTTTTTTTAAAATTTATACTTTAATAAGTTAATGAATTTGAAAAATTTTAGGTAATTATTAAGTTTAGGAGCTTTTCTGAAAAAAAAAAAAAAAAAAAATTCAAAATTATGATATATTTCTACTCTACTAATCACGTAGAACACGAATATACTAGGGGCGTAGCTTTGAGATAAGAACAACATATTTAAAAAAAATTTAACAAAATTGCGAAATGAGCAGTATAGCCAGTTTGTTTACGTTTCTGTACGAAACGTCCTAGACCAACAAAAGTTGCTTTAAAGGGTTCTGTACAGCTTACCTTGTTCATATTCAAGAGGGCTTAATGTTAAAATAAGTAGAACATATTTAAAAAACTTGCAAAATATNTTCATATTCAAGAGGGCTTAATGTTAAAATAAGTAGAACATATTTAAAAAACTTGCAAAATATGTTTGTTTACGTTTATTAACGTCAGAGGAATTATACCAGCCCCCTACCTAGGTGAGTCAATTTACCTTCTTTTTGGTGTGTTTTACGGTTCCTTTAAATCCCTACAATCATACATCCGTAGTTTAGTGTAAAACCCTACAATCCTAGGTTAATTTAAAATCCTACAATCCTAGGTTAGTTTAAAAATGTAAAATAGTGATTCACCCATCGTGGGGTTAGGTTCTGTTAGGTTAGGTGGGCACATATTAAGAAATTAGTTGGACGTTAATGCCCCTAGTATATTCGTGTTCTGCATCATTAGTGGAGTGGAAATATACCATTTTCCGTGAATTATTTTTATTTTTACAGAAAAGCCCCTAAACTTAATGATTACCAAATTTTATTATATATAAAAGTATATACTGCCATCACCTAAAAGAACTGGAAAACACAGCAAAGAAGATAAATTTGCAGTATATCAATCATTCATTTAAAAAGTGTCTCGAAAAAGTGATTGCTTGCACAATAAATTTTATTTATACACAAATAGGCCAACAGTTATTTAACCAGTACTCAATTCTGTTACAAACAGAACAAACACCAGATACAAGTGGCACTTTTCAAGCGTGTCCACTCAGTGCCAGAACTGATGTTGCCTAATACTAACGAGTGTGAAGAGGACCAAATGGAAGTGAATCTTAATTCTGATTGAAGAATTAAACAGTTTATCTCTCCTTTTGTTACATCCACCAACACTGGTATTTGAGAATCAAGTACTGTTTATGTAGTGTCATTAACTTATTAAAGTATAAATTAAAAATGATATTACCAGGAGGCTTGACTAAAATACTATAGTATTGAAGCACCTTCACTTCCACGGGAAGAGAGTTTATAAATATGTATTGTTTTACACTCATTAGAAGAAATTGTATTTTAAAATCTACTGGGACTAGACACCAATCCGTAAACAACAGTCAAATTTGCGTATGATGTGCAACACCTAAAAATTACAGTTTTGTAGCTGTGAGGTCTGCATGATTCCACGATCGTAATTGGCTTAAAAGGTTTGTTGACGGTAGTAAAAAAAATGCTTGTGAAAGAATTATAATTACGCATATAGAGCACCAACTCAAATGCCTAACCAAATGTCTAACCATATCAGAGAACAGATAAAATGAACACCCTTGAGCTTTTGGAATCAACTTTCAAGCTTAGGCANATGTTGCCTAATACTAACGAGTGTGAAGAGGACCAAATGGAAGTGAATCTTAATTCTGATTGAAGAATTAAACAGCTTATCTCTCCTTTTGTTACATCCACCAACACTGGTATTTGAGAATCAAGTACTGTTTATGTAGTGTCATTAACTTATTAAAGTATAAATTAAAAATGATATTACCAGGAGGCTTGACTAAAATACTATAGTATTGAAGCACCTTCACTTCCACGGGAAGAGAGTTTATAAATATGTATTGTTTTACACTCATTAGAAGAAATTGTATTTTAAAATCTACTGGGACTAGACACCAATCCGTAAACAACAGTCAAATTTGCGTATGATGTGCAACACCTAAAAATTACAGTTTTGTAGCTGTGAGGTCTGCATGATTCCACGATCATAATTGGCTTAAAAAGTTTGTTGACGGTAGTAAAAAAAATGCTTGTGAAAGAATTATAATTACGTATATAGAGCACCAACTCAAATGTCTAACCATATCAGAGAACAGATAAAATGAACACCCTTGAGCTTTTGGAATCAACTTTCAAGCTTAGGCAGGATTACAGTGACTTTGTCTTACAAAATAACATTTTCTTATAAGCTGGCTATCTATATCTTGACATGCGTGTTTCAACTGGACCTTCCAATTTTTTTTACACAATGTAACATGTATGTTTATGTAAAGAAAAGCATGCCAAAGTCTATCTTTTGCAGGGTATGTGACTTTGTACCCTATGAGCTTGTGGATTAATTACAATAGGGATGAAGTAATATCTTTCTGCATTACCTTTGCTTTTCATGAGTTAGTTATTTCTTTTGTCATGCTATCTGCTCGTGTATTTAACCTAATGAACTTAGTACGTGCTTAGTCCCAGAATAGATAACGAAATATCGGATATTAGGCTACATCGAGAACTATACGATAAATAAAATCTTCAGCTTATAAATCCAGCTGTTCAGGAATTTGTTTTCAGAAAACTAGTCAAACTGCACATATAGCTTAATACAGTAGTATTTTTATACAACGGAGGCATGCTGTATAATCCCTAAGTAATATATCAGCTTACAGCCTTTAAGTAAGAGTAAATACGTAGTTATTTTATTTGTAAAGTCTTATATTTAGGGATAGTTTAATTTTGCCAAGCAGATCAGTGTATAAACTAAGGCATATACATGGGAGAGAAGGTAGAATTTCTGATATTCATTTCATTCAGCAGGTTACAGCCATCTTGTTGTTGTTCTTGGAGTTGTAATAAATAATGAACACCAAATTTACACCATCTGTGTCGCCATGTATGCGGTGTGCGCTGTGTAGTTTGATGATGAAAATGCCACTGGCACTCTGTAGCTCAGAGGGGCTAACAAAGTGCAAGCGAACGAGTTCTCAGACGTGTGTTCAGCTGGCGTGGCTTGGCAAACACCGGCAAACACTGGCAACAGCTGCATCGTAGTAGACCTAAGTGAGTGCGCATTGAAACAAGTGCTGGTTGGTCGCACATCACACCACTCAAATTAAGGGAATGCTCCATTGCACTTGAAATAACATCTACACTTTGAAAAGTACAGAGTGTGCCGTTATTGGCAGTTGGAAGACGCTGGTTCACGCATGTTACGTTCATTTTACCCTTGAATACAATAAAACATTGTTACTCAACAGCTGGGTCACTGCCTGGTAGCAGACCCTGGAATTAATTTCACTTTTAGTTTAAATCACCACATTAAAATTCTCAGCTTTGCAAATATCTTTTATTTTTCAGAGTTAGTCTTCTCGCAAATATTCAACAACTTATTTCCTTTTTATCTTCTCAAATATAATAAAATAATATTCCTNTAAATAAAATCTTCAGCTTATAAATCCAGCTGTTCAGGAATTTGTTTTCAGAAAACTAGTCAAACTGCACATATATGTTAATACAGTAGTATTTTTATGCAGCAGAGGCATGCTGTATAATCCCTAAGTAATAAATCAGCTTGCAGCCTTTAAGTAAGAGTAAATACGTAGTTATTTTATTTGTAAAGTCTTATATTTAGGGATAGTTTAATTTTGCCAAGCAGATCAGTGTATAAACTAAGGCATATACATGGGAGAGAAGGTAGAATTTCTGATATTCATTTCATTCAGCAGGTTACAGCCATCTTGTTGTTGTTCTTGGAGTTGTAATAAATAATGAACACCAAATTTACACCATGTGTGTCGCCATGTATGCGGTGTGCGCTGTGTAGTTTGATGATGAAAATGCCACTGGCACTCTGTAGCTCAGAGGGGCTAACAAAGTGCAAGCGAACGAGTTCTCAGACGTGTGTTCAGCTGGTGTGGCTTGGCAAACACCGGCAAACACTGGCAACAGCTGCATCGTAGTAGACCTAAGTGAGTGCGCATTGAAACAAGTGCTGGTTGGTCGCACATCATACCACTCATTGCACTTGAAATAACATCTGCACTTTGAAAAGTACAGAGTGTGCCGTTATTGGCAGTTGGAAGACGCTGGTTCACGCATGTTACGTTCATTTTACCCTTGAATACAATAAAACATTGTTACTCAACAGCTGGGCCTCTGCCCGGTAGCAGGCCCTGGCATTAATTTCACTTTTAGTTTAAATCACCACATTAAAATTCTTAGCTTTGCAAATATCTTTTATTTTCCAGAGTTAGTCTTCTCGCAAATATTCAACAACTTATTTCCTTTTTATCTTCTCAAATATAATAAAATAATATTCCTTATTATTCAATTATCACTTCTTCATCTTACAAAACATCTTGCAGAAATCTTATTATATATTAAATCATTTNTTATTATTCAATTATCACTTCTTCATCTTACAAAACATCTTGCAGAAATCTTATTATATATTAAATCATTTAAACTTTCATATTATAAGACATACGTCCATCGTTGGAGATGGCGAGAATTCTTCTAAAGAAAAAATTATATTTGATTTTACTTCTGTCTTATGTTGTCTCCTGCCCTCCGATTGGCTATCATCTGACCATGACACATCTCTCCGCTAATCAGCAGTGGCGAGATGAAAGACAACGAGGATAATTTTATTTAGTACTGTTGTTTAATAAACATTTAATGCTGACTACTCTCTAGAGAAGAAATGAAAAANACGAGGATAATTTTATTTAGTACTGTTGTTTAATAAACATTTAATGCTGACTACTCTCTAGAGAAGAAATGAAAAATGTTTTTTAGTCATCTTGAGCACCTGAGGATGTCGAGATAAACTCTGAATGTAGTTAATTTACGTAACTGCCATTACATTAAAAAAAAAAAGGCAATGAATGGATTTTGTCATAGTTTCATGTTAATTTAATAAGTAAAACATTTAGTATAAAAGTNAAAAAAAAAAAGGCAATGAATGGATTTTGTCATAGTTTCATGTTAATTTAATAAGTAAAACATTTAGTATAAAAGTTTTGGGTTTTTAAAACTGAACTGTTATTTTATACCTCTGTTACTGTTATATTTAAACCAGAGCTTTGTAATGGTGAATAGTTGTCAGAAACTAGCAGAAGTGATGTAATGTTTTTTTGTACAGTGAAGTGTGTGTTGTGTGCGCAGGCTCGTTGAAGCAGCTGGAGGGCCTGCAGGTGGTAGCGATGACCACAAATGGCTTGGTGCTGACGAGGAAACTGGTGGCCCTGCAGCGTGCGGGCCTGGACGTGCTGAACGTCAGTCTGGACACCCTGCGGCCGGCCCGCTACGAGCAGATCACCAGGCGGAAAGGCCACGAGAGAGTGCGCGCGGGGATTGACCTGGCCCTTCAGCTGGGCTATAACCCAGTTAAGGTAACTTTACGTCTTCTGCTTTAGCTGCACTTGAGATTCTGAACCTTCATGTCGTGACCAACCTATGTATTAAAAGTTAACTTAAGCTGAAGCCAGTTAATTTTACTCTTTGAATGTTATTAAGAAAAATGCGTGGAATGATTGAGATGGCTGAAGTAAGCCAAAGATGGTGTTGAAATCAAGAATAATGTGAGGAAATCTGTTACACTAGCTAGCTGTCTATACTGCCTCGAAAATGTTTTCCAGCATCTCTGGTTAGGAACCAAGACAAGAACATCACAAGTTGTGGACCAACAGATAATTATAAAATAGGCATCTGCTGTGGTTTTCTGTGGTACAGCGATGGCAAGGAACTGGAACCTTCTTTGTTACTTCGCAGCAAGTTCATTTTGTATTGGGTGTAGTAATCAGTTTTTGCGGTATTAATTACTTTATTAGTTTTGTTCTGTAATTATGTTGTTTGAAAAGCACATAGACCAAAAAATGTGTTATTTCATTGGAATTTTTTTATTAGGTAGTGATTAAAAATAGGATCAAGGAAAAGAAACTCCTTGCAACATGAGAGAGTGTTCATGACCAATTTACAGTCATAAAAAACAAACAACAGGACTGAATAAAATCCTCTAATTACAGATATTAATAGAGGGAAGGTTTTGATATGTATGGTCCACTCATTAAAAAAAAAACCCCAAAAGACATTTAAAAAATGTAAAAATTGGGAGAAAAAAAAATTAAAGTATAGAAAGGATAAATATACAACAGAAAACTAAATTCCAACTGTATTGGTGTTCAAATTACTCTATGTCAGCTAGGCCTATACATTTTCAAGAAAATAACTCCATCATAAACAGAGGAAGGCAACACAGTATAGAACAAGTATAAAATAATTAACGTAGTTCAAATAATAATAATCTATTCATACAAAGGAAAACATGAAACAATGGAAAAAAACAATAACAAAACAAAGGTGAAGACGGTCGTCTTGACTGCCGTGTCCATGGGTGCCCCTTGCCTAGGGGCGTGCGGGTAGGCTCTGGTAACAAGTCGTCCAGGGATCAAACCCTGCCTGGGGTGGCGTGATGATGAGTCGAAGTCGTATATAATAAATATGTCTGTAAGCGTCATGCGTCAATATGCACGTGCTTTTACACTGCACTCGTGGTTATGGTTACTGCATTGCTGTGGCGTCTTGTAAAGTGATATTTTGATGGTATGATTGGACCGTGTCTATTGCGGACCATCAGACCAAATAAATATTGCACACACACACACAGAACTCAGCAAGACAAGAAACAACAAAATCTTTTACACCACATACAGATAATCGTAGAGTGAGCGTGCCTGCTGCTGTGACGCACCATCATGTGTGCGTGCTGCTGCATAGAGATGGAGTCAACAGTGGTTCGGAGAGAGAGGAGGCAGCGCCGACATTTAGTTGGCTTTTTTCGTGTGGATAATTTTCCTTGTTAGTTATTATTGTTATATTTAATCTTTTCTATATAGTTTGGTTAATTTTTGATGACTGGGTTGCTCATATACAGATTTTCATTCTGTAATTTTTGTTTGTAAGTAGAGGAGTTGGTTTTGTAGGGTTATTAGTAAAACTTCCTTCAAGTGTGTAGATAGTGTTTTTTTGCTCGATCCTGTTTTGCAGTCACTGTTGGCATTGTAGAACAGCAGGGGTGTCCATGGATAAGGCAGCTGGTTGCACTTAGTGCCTGCCTTGCCTTATCTTTGCTGATCCCACTTGGAGGCTGGAATGACACGCAGAGCTGGACAGTCTAGTTAAATTCTCAATATAATCCTGTAATCATGTTAATCTGAGGTAATGAATTTGAGCCAAGGTTGATTTGGGCATCTTGTAGAACCTGCAAACCATCCTGATTGTTAATGTGGAGAATTACTTTTTAATGTCTTGTCAAATTTTGTATGAAAATTTATCTTAAAATCGATGAGTGGTGTCTTAAAATCAGAACTTTCCCACAGAATGTTGGGTCTGTCTTCTGTAAAAAAATATGTATTAAATACAGAAAAAGTAGTGATCCTAATTACTGTAGTTATTTATAACATTATATTAGAAGGTGACCGTAAAATGTAGGTAAATTATTTACGTTATATTTTATTTTCCTTTAGGTAAATGTAGTAGTCATGCGTCACTTCAATGAAGATGAAATTTGTGATTTTGTGCAACTCACCGAAAAACAGTGCCTTGATGTGAGATTCATTGAGTACATGCCGTTCACAGGCAATAAATGGGACCAGGAAAAAATGGTGTCATTCAAAGAAATGGTTTCAGTTATCAGAAAACAATGGCCTGACTTCTGCGTTCTTCCCAATTCTCCAAATGACACTTCCAAGGTAGGTTGGTGTTTCTTCTGAAGTATGATCATACTTCCATGCATATCAAGGAATTGTTGAAAAATAGTGGTTGAGACTGGTTTTTTTATGAATGTACATGATCATAAATCATTGTTAGTATTAAACCACTTATTACTTAATGTTCATCGAGCCAAATTGTATTCTTTACTAAGCAAACTTAATGGACATGACCAAACATGCATTTTTCAAGAATTGAAGTTGATTGTCAATGTACTGATTTTGCTGCAGCTTAAACCTTATCCCTTCTATAATTTAATAGCTTTATTTATACAAATGCAGTTTTTTTTTTTATGACAATTGACAAATATTATTTTTCAGGCAGTTTTGACATGCTTTCTTGTAAATACTTAAAATATTTACTTATTTTAATCTTTCAAAGTATAGTCAACTGGTTTGCGGCTTAACCGGGCCGTGTCTCCTTATTGTAAATAGTGCATACTTTATAGATTTAAACATAATAATCTTGGTAACATTTGTGTTTATGTATCGACGACTGAACCGATCTCCTGTTCGGCAGTCCTGTTATGGAACGATTGGCGGAGGGAAAGAGGAGAAGGGGGAGTTGTTGAAAGTTGTGCCAGAAGGAAAAGTGTTTCGGAGATGGTTTCCAGTTAATGCATTCAGTGCAGATCAATTCAGTTCGAAAGCGCAATAAATCTTTGTTCGGATATTAAAAAATATTTGTATTAGAAATGCCAATGTATTGTTTCAATTTAATACGAAGCACAACTGTGCCGGCCACTGTAAAAGTAACTCGTTGCCACCTGGCTGCCCCCGTCTCCAGCATTCTGTTAGAGGGGGAAGTTTTAAAAATAAATAGTGTGAGGATGGTTTGGTTTGGTTACCATTCATAGATATTTTTATCTTCTCCTCCATCTCTTTTGATTGGAACTCAACCCTGTACATGCCCTCAACATGACAGAAGCAAGAATTAAAGTTGGTGGGTAGGGGCGAAGCAGTAGGTGGAACCATAATGTGAGGGAGGGCAGCAAGAAATTCTAGACAGAAAAAACTAAGAACAGACCATCGTTGTCCTGGTGTGTTTACTCAATGTGTTTGTAGATGTTATAAATGATTTTATATTCACAAATTTATTTTTCAGCTCGTGGATTCCACTGTATGCTGGAAGAACCCTTTTCATTGCAGCCATTGTTCTACAGTTCTCGCTTTTATGCAAAAAAAAGAAAATCATTGTGGAAACTTTGTGGACTTCCCTCCACAAAAAGTACATCAGTATGTGCAACATTAGGCTTTTACGGTGCATCCCCTCTTTAGAAATTTCCCCACCAGGTTTTATCTGAAGTAATGTTGGACAGGGTTGGGAAGAGAGAGGGAGCTTCCATGAAGTGATAGAAGACAGGATGCAATGAACGAGCAGCGATGCGAAATTGCAGTGTATTGCTTATGCACGGAAACTAAGTACATAAAGTAAATAATTTACATAATTATGTAGACCTAATCTTTTATAAAAAAGTTTAAAGTAGATATTCACTGAAAATTTTATATAATGTGACCGGTATGCAAAGGCAAACCTTATAATGAAACAATTAATATTTTGAGGCTTGACAATACAGGTGCAAACCTTATGCAAGGGCAGCCATTTTGTGGATAAATACAATATGCAGTATTATTAACAATTGTATTACATGGCAGCACCCCGTTCATGTGGATTCTTAGTTTACATGCTATAATTTTTGTTATTTATTTTATTGTGCTATGAATTTATATTTCACCAATAAAATGTCTAGTTTTTCCATCAGACGTACGAACATGATTTAGTACGCACAGTTAGCTAAATAAGGTTTTATGCAATTTTTGGTTTTTAAAGGTATATCTATTAGATCTATTTTTGTGTTTACCATGATTTTTATTTACCAAGCCCTTCATCCCAGCCATTATCCCAGTTAATTTAAAGTTGACCGTATGTGTTATTTATATCACCGGTGAAATGTTACACACCTTCCTTCTTTTCCAGGCATTCAAAGTCCCTGGCTTTGCAGGTCAGGTGGGCTTCATCACGTCAATGAGCGAGCATTTCTGTGGCTCCTGCAACAGGCTTCGTGTCACTGCAGACGGCAACCTGAAAGTTTGCTTGTTTGGCAACACGGAAGTTTCTCTTCGGTAAGCTAAGCTGTTCCATCACCGGTGCTCTTGTCTCTCCTCCCTGCATACACCTCCACCACAATTCAGGTTTCATGCCACACCGTAGTTCACCTCCTGGCTGCTAGGTTCACTGTTTGCCGACCACTGCCCAACCGACTGCAGTGTGCCATCACTCACTGCCTGAAGAAACTGGTCCAGCCAGTGACACATCACGACAATGCATCCGCTTGGTAAAAATGTGTTAATCAGACCTTTTTTGTGTGTGTGTCTGCGAGTACCACCCTGTGAGTACTTGTGTTTTCTGTCTCCTTCCGTATAAAATGTAATTAGTAGCCTAGCAGCATATTCCCGCCGTATAATTGAAATGCCTACTCTTTAAGGTGAGGTACTTGAATTATGTGCCAGATTTCCATGCACATTAGATTTCAATATTCTACGTGCATATCTGCAGTTTTACTTTGATTACATTGGGTGACGCCAGAAAGCTCAGCACATATCAACACAAGAAACACCTGATTTTCACAAAAAAAATTTCACAACTATCTGTATTTCAAAACACTTTTCATAATTAATTTTAGATGTTTCACTTCTTTGGTTTTTGTATGGGAACACCAGTGTTTCAATATCACAGTAATCTAGTTCTGACTTGCGTACTCAAATAAGAAAATGTGGTCTCGCAAATCAGGGAGCCAGTAATCAAAGTAAAACTGCAGATGTGCACATAGAATATTGAAATCTAACCTGCGTGGAAATATTTTTCCAAAAACTGACTGTCTCCTGATTCACTAAGTCTTTCATGGCAGAACATACATGTATAAAAATCTCACAACTGCATGCAATGTTTTGCATATGGTACAGGTGCTAATTAAAATACGTGAGATTTACTTTTAAGCTTGTTGTATGGTACAGGGGCTAATTAATATATGTAAAATTTACTTTTGAGTAAAATTAATTTAAAAAATTGTCGTTGTGAAGAATTATTTAGACCTCAAATTGAATGTTAGTAATCTGGAACATTACCATGTACTGTGAAAACACAATTTTTCCTTACATCCAAGTATGTTCTTTTTCTCTTTTTTTACCAAAAAGATTTCTGCAGCAAAGTGGTTAACAAACCAGCTCCTAAGCCAAAGGAATAAGCGTTCAAAACTCAAAAAACACTAAAATGGTAGTGTAGCTGAAGTAGGTAGGAAACTTCAGGTACCTGGGTAGCATCCTGGAAAGACAAGGCATAAACATGGAAGAGTTGATAGCAGTAGGGTGATGCCCTTTATAGGTGTAGTGACAGACCTATTGTGGACAAGAGAAGTGCCACCAAGATACAAGTAGAACTGTACAGGATATGTTGTACTCATTGTGATACACGGAGCAGAAACATGGATAGTGGACAAGGAGATGAAAAGAAACGTGGAGGCAGTGTGCTTGAAATATACAATTAGTATGATGGTGGTAATAAGGAGGGAAAGAATTCGAAATGAAGTGGTATGAGAGAAAGTGCAAAGTAGCTGTCCAGTGCAGTTTGGGAGTATGCACTCCACTCCATATTTCCTCTGTGATGTATATTCACCACTGAACCCTCTTGAGAATTGTAATGCTGCTTTCTTGTTTCTTGGACTGCGTATGTCATGTGTATACAGCAGAATGTGCACAAGCAAAGGCGGTTCTTGCATCGTAAATGAAAATTGTAAGGCTGTTGCAGTTTGTTTGTAGTTTTCCACACTTGCGCATTGAAGATTCCAGAACCTTCTCTCATTTATTACGTTCACTGACGAGTTGCTTTCGCGTAAGTGTCTGCAAAGAATAACCAGATCTGCACGCAAGACGTGCGCATGACCGAAGAGTGCATTGTTTGGGATCTTGCAGCTGATGTGCAATGTGACATTTTATGTGGTTGTTTTGGCCCCATCATTGTACTATAAGGGTTGGAAGGTAAAAGTTTTTGGGAGGATTTTGGAATAAGTGCTTTGTGTGCTGTTAGGTGATATTCTTGCGTTTGTCCTGCAAACTGCTCTGCAGGTAAAAAAACTTTTTCATGAGAGATTTTTTTTTTGCAAGTTTCTGAAGTCATAAGTATTAATAAAATCCAATACATGAAAATCTCGTAAATATTATTTGTTTGATTATTATTTAAATTTGGCTCTGTATAAAGTACTCTGTGTTTAGTATAAAAATTGTAAGTCCATTAATGTACTCTGTGCTGAGACTATACTGAGCTATCGTTAGACAGCTGTGCAAAGTAATAACTGGGAAATCTTGGGCAGAAGTCAAATGTGGGCTATGGGCTCCTGTTGGCAGTCGTTCATTCACTACATAGCTCATGTGTAATAGTGTTGATACTTGGGTGGTTACCATCAGTACTATGAAATCTTACACTGTTAGGAAATATGATTGATGCTAATTACAATGAAACCCTCTTAAGAAGTTTGCCTGCTTAATAAATTCATGTATCTTACACTTTGTCCGTATGCACATGTATATTTGAACCCTTTTAATAAGTTTGCCTGTTTAATTAATACAATTTTTTCAGTACTATAAAAAATATTGTAGCAGTTTTTTATTGTAATTGTTTGGTCCAGCAGTAAAATATTAGCTACATCCAATACAGTATTTGTAAATAAATTTTCTTGGTTCAAACATTTTAAAATTAGTGTGAATCCATATGAGAACAGTGGCATTTATAATATTATTTAGAAGCACAAGTTATAGATGAAAAACTGACTAGTAAATTTTTTATGTTTGGTTTACCTTCTCACAGTTTGTAATTGCCCTTGAATGTGATAAAAATATCATGGAATAAAAATATTATAAATATTTTTTATCTGCATCAGGACACTTCAAACACATTGTTTCACTCATTTCTAAGTACAAAATATGGTGGCCCTTACTGGTTGCTTACTAGCGCACATTGTGTATGAATCATTTCAGTTGTTTTGGCTTGCTCACAATTGGTTCAGACTAGATTATAGGCTGTTGTACCAATAATGAGTTGGCACTCTGTTCGCATGATGAGTATGTTTAATTGCTGTGATTAGAGATGCCCTGCGTAGTAACTGCAGCGAAGAGGACTTGGCCGCTACGATTGGAGCTGCGGTCAAGAGGAAGAAGAAGCAACATGCAGGTGAGAAAAACGAAACATCACTTATTAGTACTTTAGTCAAGACTGTCGTGTTGGTACAAGGTTAGTTAGTGGTTTGTGGAAGTGTTGGCTTGTCATCCCTGATGCACATAATTGGGCAAGTAGCGTGGTCATTCTCTCAGTGAGTACTTTTGAATGACTTGCTTGGGTTTTTCTTTCAACCCATTGCACATCCGTCCCACAACTAGTTTAATTTACACAGTTAATAAGACATGTGTCAATTTTCCTGGTACATTGATAACTTTGCAGAAAAGACGTACGTTAGTGACGGTTCGTATTAAACTGTTTACACTTGCAGGCAGGGGGTTTTTTCTAAAAGGTTTATTTCAGTATTGTTTAGTTGTCGGTGAACTAGGAATATAGAAAGTGATATGCAAAGCCTATGAAGAAATTCAGCCTGCCGTTAATTCCTATACATACCTGCCCTCAGGATGTGGAAATCATAATGATAAGATTGTCGATGAGGAATTACAGGAAATGCTATTATTATTTAATTTGTTTTACTTGCGAGTTCTGCATAGTGACCTCACTTTCTTATATCAAGGCTCATTGAAAACTTTGTAGCTCCAGTTTTTTTACTTTTCAATAAAGCACAAAAAAACTGCTAAAAGCTTAGTACAAGGGAGTTGCAGAGTTTCAGGAAGTATGCAATTGAAGGCACTGTTTCCCACAGTAACGTGATTGTAAGATATTGCAAAGAAATATGTGTGTCTGGTAACAATGATGGAAAATGTTTATTGAAATTGGAGCTTGGAGGTTTTAATCACTGGCTAACAATACAGATTCACAGGTTTTTTTAAATACTATTTTTTTTTACTATTTTCAGTTTACTTTCTTAGTTTCTGCATGTTGTCACAACTTCAATTAAAAGAAGTTCAGTTTAACATTTTCGTAGTATTAATCTCCAGGTGTAAATTCCACAGAAATTATTTTATATTTTCATTGTTTAAAGTTACATATTTTTCTGTTAAATTATATTTGTATTATGGTAGAATAAGGTGTCATTTAGAATTATTTATCTGCTATTTCCTGGCATGTCCAACTTCTGTTTCTGTCGGGTGTTGTCACTTTTTCTTCAAAGTCTGTAAACATTTTTTTTTTTTTATAACATACTTACGTACAGTAGTATTTCATGTTAAAGATAACATTTTGTTGTGGAAATGGTTTTTAACTTTTATGCTATGATTTTTCTATTTTAAAATTTAGAATCACAAAGTCTATTTGTTTCTTCCATTGAAACCAGTGTATATACCTTCTATGGATATGTCCCTCCAATTACACAAACCCATGCTATGGTTGTGTTTAGGTACATAGTTATTGTGCATTGATTGCAGTCACACTCCAAACTACAGTGGAAACTCTATCCATCGAATACGGATGGATTGAAAGTTCGTGTCCACAGAAAATTTTCTGTGGTCCCAACAAAATTTGTATGTAAATAATGCTGAAAAAGTAAGTTTTTTCCGAACTTAAAAATTTAATTTTTACCCCATTGATCAAACAAAAATTTCTGTAGTATCGCTGAAAATTACATGCTCCAATCATTTAACAACAAAGTATTAACAAAAAGTATAAGTATCAACTGTACTCACCATGGCATACAAAGTCAGTATACAGGACATTATGTACACATGCACAAGTAATACTAATAGATAATGCAAATAAAATAAATTTTCAACATAAGTTTTTGCTTACGTTTCACTGCCCTGCGTTTAGTCCTATTTATGTAATTTACCACTTCAGAAATAACCTGCTGTTGATTTCGTCACAATGTCACATTTAACTCGTATTTTGTAACAATAAATAATAACAATAGACGTCTCAGACTACACATAATGTATTTAGAGAGCACGAAATACAAAAAAATTTTAAAATATGGAAATACAGTGCATATGTGTATAAAATATGTACTGTAGAAATTGTATTAGACATTCAGCAAGCAATTCCAATGTTTACGGCAGCAGTCATGTTGGTAACGACCAGCAGCCACAGGAAACAGCTGTGCCATATTTTTGAGATACTGATTTGCGATATGACGTCAGCAACACACACAACTCTTCCTCTTGAATATTTTTTCATGAAAATTACGAATGCATGTATGTATAAATGTGATATTAATAAATATGCCGGGAAAGTTAACAAAAAAGGCAACGCAAAATTAAGGAAACCGTATTCACTGCACTTTATCAATCACAATATTCAAGAAATTTTTATTTCTTAGCTAGTAACTGCGACTGTTGTTAGTTGCTCTATGGATAATATTTCCGCAACGTCTGCAGCTATTTCCTGTGCACGTGGTTTCAAAAGAGGTTGTTATACGGTTTTTATTCAGTTTGAGTACCTGAAAAAATGACATTGGATGGTTTATTTGTGTTGTTTTTTTACGCATAAGGTCAAAACAGGGTTCTATTGTATTATGAATGTTTTCTTTAATATTCCCATTTGCATTGTTTTCTTTTAGTTAATCTTGACAAATACCTAACACAGGACTATCAATGTGTCCAAAATAAAGTTTATTGAAATTGGTTTTTTTTTTTTTTGGGTTGGCTAATATGTCTGGTCTACATCTACAGAATATTTGTGTCAGTCCTCTGAAATTCTATGGATAGAGGTTCCACTGTATTGGATGCATAGTGTTTACTGTTAATACATGCAAACATTCTTTTTACGTCCATATTATTTTGGTTTAATCCAAATTGACAAAAAGTTTTGCTGGTGTTCACTTCCATTAAATTTTTTTGTTGTTGCAGTTAACTGTTAAATGGTTTTTTGTTGGTTGAAATTTTTTTTGTTTCAAGTTTAATAATTATTTTTTCAGGTATGATGAATTTATCACACATGGAAAATCGACCAATGATCCTTATTGGTGGATGACTATCATGTAAGAGCATAATGGTTTACGTATTAAATTTTCTTATTTACAGGCAGCTGGTGCCAATATAAAAAAAATTTTAAAACTAAAATTAAGAACTTTTTTAATTAATCACTATTTTGTGTTATCTATCTTTTCTGTGTGTTGCGTATTCTTGCATCTCTTTCTTCTGTTAAATACTGATCCAGTTCTTGGTTTTCCTTAGTCACGTATTAAAACTTCTCATCTGTCTTTCTCTTTTTTTTTACAAAAAATTTCCTCCATTTTATATTCACTCTATTGTATTGCCCCAATACAACTCACTGCTTCATTTAAACAAGCTTAAAATTCAGGTTTTTTTACTTAGTTTTTTGTGTCTAATAATGTAACGTTGTTAACTTTATATTCCTGTGAACAGTAGTTTTAGCTACAAGTGATTGGAATCTGAGCTAGTATTTTTTATGTGCTTTTTGAAAATACATTTAAATAGAATCTTTTGTCGATTCTGTCAGTTGGTGCTGCCAA
This sequence comes from Clitarchus hookeri, assembly GCA_002778355.1. NCBI lineage: Eukaryota > Metazoa > Arthropoda > Insecta > Phasmatodea > Phasmatidae > Clitarchus > Clitarchus hookeri. The sequence goes on from NQII01001452.1 coordinate 205,808, forward strand.
AGGCACATAACTTACTTGTTTATTCTTTTACTACATTTAGAGCAACATTTTAATATGGATTGAACTTGGGTGAGTAATCCACTGTAGACGGCAAAGTAGACCGTAGTGTAGAATCCAGATTGAAAGTTTGCTCTAAACACTGCCAACAGGAGTGCACTGGGAATGAGATTTTAAAAAGCAGCAATTTTGGAAATGTTTTTGCTTGTTTGCATGTACACAGATTTAAAATTAGTTTTGAAAACATTCTAAGCTACAAAGGCAATAATGTCTACAAAAAAGTAAAGGTGAGATGTTTGGACCAAAATGGACACACAGTTTTTTTAAGCATAATGTTGGAGAAACAATTATTAAAATCACAGGATGGTGGGAAAAAATACAGGAAGAGAGAGATTTTTTTATTTGGTAAGCCTAGAAATGAAAATTACTGTCTTCAAAAGAACTGGAACAAAAACAACAGGTAAATATTGTATACTTCTTTTTTGAGGATTGTTTGTTCTCTAGTTCATGCAGTTGCAGAAAGATGTCACTAGACAATTTTCAGTCCGTGTTCACTTCATCTTCGCTCTTGTTGACGTGTCAATCTGGATTGACACGACTTTTGGTCCATGTTCGCTCCGTGTACACTGCGTTTGGACTCCAGTCTTGAGTTCAGTCTAGTCCAAAATTTTACTCTGAATGCAGTATTCCGCTAAACCATTTGNCAGATTGACACGACTTTTGGTCCATGTTCGCTCCGTGTACGCTGCGTTTGGACTCCAGTCTTGAGTTCAGTCTAGTCCAAAATTTTACTCTGAATGCAGTATTCCGCTAAACCATTTGCTGTTATACAATGAGGTTAACAACATGCCATATTTTGTTGTGGTATCTAAGTGGAGAAACTGGGAGTAGCTAAAATATTACCTTGTTTTTTTAATACGTTGTAAATATTGTGAGTACATTAACATCATTCTTTGATTGTATTTCCTTTTATGTTAAGTTACTCATGTTAAAATGTTGGAATACAAAAGTTTGCCAGAATGTTTAATCTAAATATGTACCATTGCAGGATGTTGGCATAACCAGGTTTGTAACAGAATGCAATTTATATTTGTAACTAAACAAAACAAACACCTTTTTAATTTTGTTACCGTTAAAAGAAGTGCTAGGTAGTAATGATCTAATGGCAGCTTATTAGGCATTGTTATAAATATTACAAATACCTTATTTACCGTAACGTAAGACATATTATTCCATTTTTCAAAACCAAAAAATTAATGGTCATATTATTTTCACTACTAAAAATATCTAGGTTAATGTTTTTGATTGGGTAGTAGTAAATTATAGTCAATATTTTTAGACTAGACATTTGTTTCATTACATTACAAGCCACTTACCAAGTTAGTTTAATTATTAACATACTGTGCTTTATTAAAAAAAATATGGATGGACAAAGTTTGACTTGCTTAGATTTTTATTTATTTTAGGTTCATTATAATTTGACTGCAAAAAATTTGATCCTGTGAAACTTTTATTTAAGTTCGGAGGTAAAAAATCAACTGCTATATTACATGTCCAAACAATTTGTGCATAAATAAATATTTTCTTTAGGCCAAAGTAAAAATGTACTAGTCTTAAATCAGTGTACATGATGAAAAAAAAAAAATCACTCGAAAATCACCAAGAATCCCTATAGAACGCAGAAAATCATTGAAAATCCTTGTAAATCCTTTTAAATCTTAGAAAATCTCAGAATATGCTTGGAAACATTGGTCAACATATAGAAATCTCAAAAATGCCACTAAAACTAAGGAAACTGAAAAAAAAATTCCCAAAGTTAGTAATGATTCTCAAAAAAAATGGTTGATATTTTTAACAAATAATAAAAATCAAAAGATATTTTAAATGTTGCAAAAATAAAGTACTAAAAATATGGCAAAAGCATACAGAAACATTGTAGAATTTTGCAGAATTATGAAGGTAAACAAAAATCATTGTTTAACACATCAGAAATCTAAAGATGATCAACAAATATGAAAAATAATGCAGTAACGCAACCTTCAAATTCAGTTCTCAGACTAATCACAATTTCTGTCGACTACACAAAAGATTCCTATTCCTGAGAATTTGCTGCAAAACTACTATATGAGTTGCAGAAACTGCATTCGTTCGCCTACATTAAAATTTTTTTCTGAAGGAAAGGCAGGCTTTGTATGGTATTAATGCTCTGGGACTAATCAGGCACAGTACATCCAATTCAGGAAGTGTTGAATGTTCATAGTAATTCAGAGAAAATTCAAGAGAAACCCAGACACCATACCGTACACAGGACTCAAACATAGAACACCTCACACTGTAAGTCAATGCATAGTCAACTACGCTATGGAGCTCGGCGAAAGATAGGCTTATGTGATAACATTCAAGCCTGTGTGTGCATGTCTTGTCTAATAGTACATTTGCGTGTGTTTGTGTATGTGTGGTGTGTGCGTGCTTGCTGCCATTGCTGCTTTTGAAACTGTTCACCAAATTATACCAGGCTTGGTAGACTTATAGTACTAATATAGGATAGCATACTTACATAGTTTATTGCATGTCGGACAATTGGTTTTTAAAATGACAGCCATCAACCAGTTCTGGGTGCTAATAATATTTCTCACAAACTGTTCAGCTAATTCGGACCAAATATTGTATGATCACAGTCTACAACATCAGAGTTGAATTTTTTAACTTAAATCTCCATTGGTCTCCCATTTTAGAACATCGCAACTGGTAAAATAATGTTTTTACATAATATTTATAGAAATACTAAACAGTTTCATTCAAACTTATCATAATTGTTGTGATGCTCTAGATCACCTAAAATTACATGATTTAATTGTATCAGACACTAATCTTCAAAATGGCATCTTCATAAATATTTATGACAAGTGTGTTACGTTTGCTGTACCGTTGGACCTATTTAAACCAAAATGGTGTGGCGGGAATAGGCTGCTAGGCTACTGAAAAGTAGACAGAAATCGAAATCACACGTACTCACAGGGCTGTATTCATGAATAGACAGGCGCACACACACGCACATGCGCACACACACGCACACCGGACAAACACTGCAAGTGGTGGCACTGATGAAACTGGCCTAGCCAACAAAACATAGTGCAGCCATGCTTTTGTGTGTGTGTGTCTGTGTGTCTCTCTCCGTCTCCCACCTCCCTCATGAGTAACGCCCTGTGATTACTTGTGCATTCTGTCTACTTTTTATAAATTAAACCAAAATTATAACACTAAAACATACATTTTTGAAAAGCTATTTTGCAGTTATTAGGTAATAATTTTTGTACATATTTTCAAGTTTTACAGATTCTATAATATTTTTTTTAAATTGCAGATAATTTACCAGCATACAGTGCAAACCCAAGTAATCGACTGAAAAAGCAGAGATTCTCAAATGTGTGGAGTTGCAGCAGCCCAGTTCTCGTGGGCAGTAGTAGTACCTCGGTGATAAACCATTTGCTTGCCTGTATCCACAATGGCTCCCTGACACACGTGGACAGTGCGGGACATGCGAAGATGGTGGATGTGGGGGACAAGGCTTCAACACATCGTGTGGCCCGCGCCCGGGCAGTTGTGCACGTGGGGGAGGAGGTGGGGCGACTCATCTGCGAGAACAAGTTGAAGAAGGGAGACGTGCTGTTGGTCGCCCAGCTTGCGGGGATCGTCGCGGCCAAGCGCACTGCAGAGCTCATCCCCCTCTGCCACAACGTGCCTCTGTCGTCGGTGTGCGTGGATGCCCAGCTGCACGAGGACAAGACTGCTGTCGTGATAACCTCAGAGGCACGCTGTGAGGGGAAGACTGGGGTGGAGATGGAAGCTTTGGTTGCTGTCACGGTGGCAGCCCTGACTGTCTACGACATGTGCAAGGCTGTGAGCCATGACATTGTAATATCTGATGTCTGTCTTCTGAGCAAGTCTGGGGGACGGAGTGGCACATTCCACAGAGAAGAGTAAGTCTGATTACAGTTTATTCATCGTGAACTGAACCTTCAACATTTACAGCAATTAAGTTTCATCATCTTCTACTGTGCAAGTCTTTGTTGTTCATTACACTGACATTGAATACTTGTAATGCAGAGCAAGTCATATTGAAGGTCATGTGCTTGTGTTTCCTTAACTTATTAAAACTTCTGAAAAGATTCAAGTAAAAGTGGCTGAACAATTCAAATTTTTTTTGTCTTGGTACACATGTAATTTGCATTAATTTTTTTCTCAAACTTTTAAAATTAAGTTAAACATAAAGATTTTGGGTTTGTCAGCACTGCACAGAAAAACAACTTCCAGGTGTTAGGTGTGATAGCTGTTGCAAACGAAATGTACATTCGGACCACATTTACACTATTCTAATTTTAAATTTTCCATTTGTGTGTTGGTGGGGCAGCCTTAGTGGTCAGACTACTTTCCTCTCTGCTGTAAACTGGGTTCAATTACCTGTGGGGTGACCTGGTATTTTGCTTGCATGTGAGAAACGTGGTGGACACTGCCATTGACAAGCTGGTCTTACTCTGGGTCCTTCCATTTTCCCCCGCTCTTGCATTCTGTCACTGCTCCATCTTCACCTCCTCACCTCACCTTCACCGGCTCTCCAAGACCTCGACCTTGCTGTTTAGCGCTGACCAAATCCTCTCAACTCCACTTGTGTGGTGGGAATTTTAGTAGTCTCTTGATGTTTAACGGGCTGTGATCACTGTTGTACCAAATTAGTAATGTTAGCGACCTCCCCAAGATATTCCATTAGAGAATTAGCTCAGTCCTGTTGTCTCTTATTGCAAACTGGTAATTCATAATTTTTGTGATAATTTTTCATGTTGTTGGGAACATTACAGGGGGTAGTTATTATGCTGAAATTGAAGGAACTGGGAACACTGACACAGACAATTTGTTTACTTTGTTGGTGCAGTTCAGGGTTCAGGTGAAATGTAAGTGCCAAGTCTGGGTTTCTCTTGACGGGATGAAATTTCTAAGTTTCTAGTGTCTAAAGAAATGGAGTATGTACATAGAAGCATGTAGCTGCAATTACCTCTTGTGTTTCCCATCGTCATGATCACAGGAAGTTTCAGTTGATGGAGGAACTGTGTGGCCATCTAGTGTCCAGTCGTATTTCTTAGAGGTTACAATAATCAAGGCCTGTGGTAGTTATTTTTGTATGGTGCAGTGCCTGGTAGGATGTAGCTGGTTTGTAGTTATCGTATTTACATTGTACCCCCCCACACATTTTTATCAGAAATGAATTTTAAAATTGGGGATGCTGTCCTTACATGGAGACTAAGGTTCTAAAAACAAAAATATTGAACTTCAAAATTGTTACGTTGGTCAAAAGATTGTATGGTGCAGTTGTTACATGGGGGTAGATAGTACACCGGAAATATGATAGTTGAGCAGTTTTAAATTTGACCAGTAAAAATAATCTGTACTTATAATTACATATATATTAACACAAACACTGCCTGGAATGCTTCCAGTAAAGGTGATAGCATATTATGAAATGTACAGTCAACTTTGATTCTACGACCTTTCTGGGGAAAGTGTTGTTACTCCGCAGGGGTTGTTATTAGAATTTTGACTGATTTTGACCCATCCTCCAGCCCCTCTTTGCAGAAAAATCACATGTTATACGGTTATTCAGTAAACCCTCAATTTTACAAGTTGCCTTGGTTCCTGAGAATTAGAATGACTTCATGAAATCATTACATTCGTAAAATTGAATCTAACCAATTTTGACCCCTGATAAATCCAAAAACGGAATTTATTGTGTTTTTCCTGTGAAATCCATATTTCATCATCTCTAATGCAAAATCAGCATTATTTTCAAATTAAATTTGAATTTAATCCAATAGGCAGACTTGTTCAGAATATAGTCAAACTCTAGAAGAGTGTACTTGACCTCCCCTTCTCACGAAAAATGTTAGAAATCTTGAGCAGCGCGAGTTCTACAAAGCGTGAAGTTCATTTTCAGCGACTTTGTGTAAGGAAATCAAAGGATGTGCTGTTAGAACACTAATGTACCACGCACCCTCTGCATATACGTATATTCTGGAAGGGCGTAGAAGACACTCTTTTGTCACCTAATAATGCAAAATCGCAGAGCCTGAGTGCCACATAACTTGTGACAGTCATCAAATGGCATCTTATCACAAATTCAGAGGACATGGTTTTGAATTATTGGTTATTGAGGATCGTGAAGAAAGAAATCCTAATAACTGTATTTATTTTCCGCTGTCATACATTTGGAAATGAAATGTCATTGTTCACTCAAGCATAGACATCTACCAAACAAAACGACCATTGCTGTGCTATCAACATACATGTAAGGAGTAAACATCTGGTGTGGAGAAATAAATTTTGGCTTGTCAAATTTGGGTGATACCAGTGATGGCAAGTGCAACTTTTTCTCCCCTTACGTGGCTGGCAAGGAGGGGCATGGTTGCCTAGCAACCAGCGTGGAGTTCTCATGCCCTCCCTCTTGTGGTTGACCAGGTTGGGGTGACTGGAACCTGTGGAGGGGTGGGCGCTTTCACTGCACTGCTTCAGCTAGTCCTTTCCCTCGTCACTCATAGGCTCCTCGTATTTACGATGATGGTCGCTTTACTACCTCAGCTGCAGCTTTGAGCATTCTTGGCAATTTTTTTTTTTTTTTTATATTGTGGCATACATATGTTAATTATGTGTTATCGTATTAAAACACCTACACGTTGCTAGCAAATTAATTATTTAGTAGATTTTGATTGTTTTGACAATGCAGTCGTTCGTGGAGAAACTTTACAACCTTGGAGGGCGGGCAGACAGAGTCAAATGCAGGCTGTGGTGGTGTCTGGTTTTAGATATGACGCATTTGTGAATAGTACAGAGTTTGTCAAGATAATTTCAATGTAGTACAAACAAACGTGTTTTGGCCTATTTCCTTCAATTTTCAACCTTTTTAACCAAATTTTCACGGTTCCCCAAAAAAGTATATTTACTTCAAAAAGTTCATTTTTTCCTATGTCGTGAAATTGAGAGTTGACTGTATTTTTACTTTAAGTGTTAAACATTAAAATTTTGGGGCACTATTTATTTAAATTGGTTTTATTTCATGCTTATGAGTACTAGTTAGAATAATTTCATGCATGAGCAGTATGTGAGTGAGGCTAATGGGTTCATGGCAATGTTAGTTTTGCTATGGTGGAAGGATAAAATTCGTGCAGGCTGGTTTTTAAAAGCGCTCAGTTAATTGTAAACAGCGTCTGTCAGGTGATATTCATCCTTTTGTTTGCAGCAATTTTCATTATTAATTTTTATATTCTTAACAATTTCATGTTTCAGTTAAGCAACAACAAGTAGTTGGTATATAGTAAAGCATAACAAATTCAGACAAGGAATTTTATTAATATTACATCACATGTTATTGTTTCATATTATGTACAAAATGTTTATACCTAGTGAAGATATGAAATGTAGAAATGTGTAGTAATATGTTCTGTTATAAATTATAATCCTTTTGTATCTTTGTTACCATAGTGTACGTACTTATTTCCTTGTTAATAACTCTACCACATGTAATTTTTGTCAGTTGATTAAGTACTTTTTACAACAGCCATTACTAGTCAGTGTTCACCTCGGTGACTGTATTGTTAAATCAGTTTGTTGTGGTTGCAGTTAATAGGAGTTGCTCGTTTGAGCAGTTTTAGGTGTATGTTCCTCATTTATAAGTAAAAAAATTTGTGTATAAAAGATGCTTTAAGAAGTTTTATCAGATTTCAAAAGGCTACATCTTTGAAACTAAGGAACAGAGAACGATGCGCTAATGAATGACAACTAAGTTTTGCTTACAATTATCACACATGTTCAAAATACCCCCCTGCAGACACACGGCATACATCTGCACAATAATCAAACTTGTCCCACACATTAGTGAGAGTGCCTATTGTTACTGCGGCCACTGCTGTTACACGGCTTCAAAGCTAAAAAGTTATCAAAATACTGCTAATTATATGAATTGCTTAGAAATTTTCTGTAGGTGTAAAAATCGAGCAGCTTCGGGGTATGGAACATTTCACTGCAGTACTGAATAAGTAATGTTAGTTTTAATACGTTTAACAGTTTTTTTTTTTTCATTCTGTAATGGTTTTATCTAAACACTTAAGGCTATCTTTTTTTGTTACGTGGATCTGCACTTGTACTTCAAATATGTAATATTCAAAGGAACTTGTTGCTCATACATAAGCATTATCAATGTTTGACACGGCCACAGACTCAAAACAGCAGTGGGTTATAAAACTGAAGGGCAACAAATATCCTATTGTTTCAACTTCTGTAGCTAGTGTTTGCTAACACAAGTAGACTAGCCCCGAAGGCAAAGTCAATAAAGGTAAAGTTTTATATTCTGGTGAATGCGGGCAACTACTGCCGTATTATTTTTCTGTCCTTAAAAATATCCTTTGTTACCAAAATACAGTATTTATGTGATAATCGTATTGGTTCTGCTTTTGAAAAGCTTATGTTGATTCAGGGTTAATGCTGTCATAATTTTTGAGAAAACTTACAAATATTTCTACTTCACAAGAGCTTTAAAAATTGTAACAAGTTTCTTTCCTATTGAGCAAGCGTAGAGAGAAAGTGTAGGTAATTTAATAAATCAGGAAAATTTACACAGGAACATTAGTAGAATTTTTTGCTGATGCAATAACTAGCTTCAGCTTCTGTAATGTTCCCTACATTTGACTTTGTTACGTTTGGTTTTGTGAGTACAGAGAAAACAAACGACAATATGGCCCTAATTTTCTTTGAAAGGATTCTGGAGAAATTTTTTAGAGTTGGAAATGAAAAGCTAAAATTTCATCAGTTATCATATATCATACGTGAATTTTATTGTACGGTCCATAACAATNTCGTATTTACGATGATGGTCGCTTTACTACCTCAGCTGCAGCTTTGAGCATTCTTGGCAATTTTTTTTTTTTTTTAATATTGTGGCATACATATGTTAATTATGTGTTATCGTATTAAAACACCTACACGTTGCTAGCAAATTAATTATTTAGTAGATTTTGATTGTTTTGACAATGCAGTCGTTTGTGGAGAAACTTTACAACCTTGGAGGGCGGGCAGACAGAGTCAAATGCAGGCTGTGGTGGTGTCTGGTTTTAGATATGACGCATTTGTGAATAGTACAGAGTTTGTCAAGATAATTTCAATGTAGTACAAACAAACGTGTTTTGGCCTATTTCCTTCAATTTTCAACCTTTTTAACCAAATTTTCACGGTTCCCCAAAAAAGTATATTTACTTCAAAAAGTTCATTTTTTCCTATGTCGTGAAATTGAGAGTTGACTGTATTTTTACTTTAAGTGTTAAACATTAAAATTTTGGGGCACGATTTATTTAAATTGGTTGTATTTCATGCTTATGAGTACTAGTTAGTATAATTTCATGCGTTAGCAGTATGTGAGTGAGGCTAATGGGTTCATGGCAACGTTAGTTTTGCTATGGTGGAAGGATAAAATTCGTGCAGGCTGGTTTTTAAAAGTGCTCAGTTAATTGTAAACAGCATCTGTCAGGTGATATTCATCCTTATGTTTGCAGTAATTTTCATTATTAATTTTTATATTCTTAACAATTTCATGTTTTAGTTAAGCAACAACAAGTAGTTGGTATAGTAAAGCATAACAAATTCAGACAAGGAATTTTATTAATATTACATCACATGTTATTGTTTCATATTATGTACAAAATGTTTATACCTAGTGAAGATATGAAATGTAGAAATGTGTAGTAATATGTTCTGTTATAAATTATAATCCTTTTGTATCTTTGTTACCATAGTGTACGTACTTATTTCCTTGTTAATAACTCTACCACATGTAATTTTTGTCAGTTGATTAAGTACTTTTTACAACAGCCATTACTAGTCAGTGTTCACCTCGGTGACTGTATTGTTAAATCAGTTTGTTGTGGTTACAGTTAATAGGAGTTGCCCGTTTGAGCAGTTTTAGGTGTATGTTAATCCTTGTTCCTCATTTATAAGTAAAAAAATTTGTGTATAAAAGATGCTTTAAGAAGTTTTATCAGATTTCAAAAGGCTACATCTTTGAAACTAAGGAACAGAGAACGATGCGCTAATGAATGACAACTAAGTTTTGCTTACAATTATCACACATGTTCAAAATACCCCCCTGCAGACACACGGCATACATCTGCACAATAATCAAACTTGTCCCACACATTAGTGAGAGTGCCTATTGTTACTGCGGCCACTGCTGTTACACGGCTTCAAAGCTAAAAAGTTATCAAAATACTGCTAATTATATGAATTGCTTAGAAATTTTCTGTAGGTGTAAAAATCGAGCAGCTTCGGTGTATGGAACATTTCACTGCAGTACTGAATAAGTAATTTTAGTTTTAATACGTTTAACAGTTTTTTTTCATTCTGTAATGGTTTTATCTAAAAACTTAAGGCTACTTTTTTTGTTACGTGGATCTGCACTTGTACTTCAAATATGTAATATTCAAAGGAACTTGTTGCTCATACATAAGCATTATCAATGTTTGACACGGCCACAGACTTAAAACAGCAGTGGGTTATAAAACTGAAGGGCAACAAATATTCTGTCTTTTCAACTTCTGCAGCTAGTGTTTGCTAACACAAGTAGACTAGGCCCCGAAGGCAAAGTCAATAAAGGTAAAGTTTTATATTCTGGTGAATGCGGGCAACTACTGCCGTATTATTTTTCTGTCCTTAAAAATATTCTTTGTTACCAAAATACAGTATTTATGTGATAATCGTATTGGTTCTGCTTTTGAAAAGCTTATGTTGGTTCAGTGTTAATGCTGTTATAATTTTTGAGAAAACTTACAAATATTTCTACTTCACAAGAGCATTAAAAATTGTTACAAGTTTCTTTCCTATTGAACAAGCGTAGAGAGAAAGTGTAGGTAATTTAATAAATCAGGAATATTTACACAGGAACATTAGTAGAATTTTTTGCTGATGCAATAACTAGCTTCAGCTTCTGTAATGTTCCCTACATTTGACTTTGTTACGCTTGGTTTTGTGAGTACAGAGAAAACAAACGAGAATATGGCCCTAATTTTCTTTGAAAGGATTCTGGAGAAATTTTTTAAAGTTGGAAATGAAAAGCTAAAATTTCATCAGTTATCATATATCATACGTGAATTTTATTGTACGGTCCATAACAATAGAGTATTTACCATGTTTTGAATATGTGCCTAACATAAATTAAATTAAATGCTGAACTAAACTGTGGGTTTTATGGAATCATCAAAACTTTTGTTTCAATATAAACTACAAAGGACTGTACATTTGAACTGCAAATTATCTGTATGTGTCTATACAGTAGTACATTTAATTACTATGTCATTAACCAACAATTAAGGACCTATGTTACAACAAAATATAAAGGGTTATTTTTTAATTTTTTAAATAATGTTGAAAAAAAATAGTTTGTAACAGTTTATAATTTTGTACAGATTTGTTTAATATGTTTTACATACTGTGACTTATCCTTTTAACCTGTAACTTACTTATGATAGTGTAAATTTGTTGTTTTTATTGTTATTTGTGCCTTTTATATTGAAGAAGGCATAGTTTATCTCTTTACACACACATAGTGTTTTGTAAAATGCAGTGTTTAAGTAGAGGATGATGGTGTCCGTGTGGATTGTTGATTGTTGATTTCTACCATAAGTAACTTTCTTATTAACATATCAAGGGAGAAGAAGATTATTGAACTACTGCCTTTGTGACAGCTCTTAAAATTTTTGAGAATATCTGCTTTTAAATATTATGTATATCATAAATTGTATCCCTGAATTGTTATATATGAGATTTTTGTTGAGATTTGTTTAACTTTAAATAAAAACTATATATTTTATTTTGAAAATATGTTATGAATAATTTTTTTCCCGTGTCATGGTAGTATGCTTTTCTGAATGATTTTTATTATTTTTATTTTTTAACTCTGCCGCCAATTCCAATTTACAGGAAAAATTACAATTAATAATGTATTTGGCATAAAAGTGTAAGAGACACAATGCAACAGTTTTTGTGCTCTCTGGAGTGCTGTGAGCAGGTAGATGGTCATCAGGAAACATCCAAGCATGAGAAACTTTCTTGTGTTTCTCAGTTTCTTCAGGACAGATCTCTAACTATTTGTAAAGGCTCTTTGTAGTGGGTCACCATGTGGAAGATATGATTAGCCGAGATATGAAGGATGGTTGTGGCGGGATGGCTCGACTCAGGTCATTAGGGACTGATCCATGATATGAAATGAGCAGTGTATGCCGACTCAAACTTAATCTTGCTGGCGAGTATTGTTACGTTATTTTCAGTGTATTAAATTTCACTTGTAGTATGCTGAAACAAGAAATACATTATGACTGAATTGAGTTTTAAGAAAAATTGAGATTTAATAAAAGTGCTATTTAAATGACATTAAAGTGCAGCATTCATATTATTTGTTTACTATCGGCTCACACTTTACGAGTGTGGCATTCCAGCTATGAACTGTTGAGAATTATGAAATAGAAGACATTGTACCACCATTTGGTAACTGTATGCATAGTTCTTCTATGTTGTGACATCAACTTGCAATTGTTTATTATTAACATGATTACTGCAAAATGTACTACTACACAATTTTTGCNACATGATTACTGCAAAATGTACTACTACACAATTTTTGCAGGGAAAGGCATTTTCAGTACTTTTTTGTATTAAATATTTGCACAGAGCTTAGATAAAGTCACTAAAAGTTACTTTTTTAAGCCAAGTCACTAAAACCTATTTTTCTGCAGTTTTTTTTTTTTGCTAAAAATTATCATAAATTTATAATTTTGATACAAAACTGTTGAGGCACAGCTTAGCCTAACAGAAGTTGCATTGTACATAGTTTACTTACTGTCAGTCATCAAGAGACCGCATTGTAAACAGTTCAGAATTCTCTTCTTTAAAGTTCTTCCTCTTGTCTGGAATTGCTGTATTATAATGACTTAATCTCTCTCACACACAACATTGTCTGTAGGCATCCAACTCACTTTTTTTTTCCAAATGCTACCTTGAATTATAGAATGTACACATCAACATTTCTGCATCTGAGACTTATTTATTCATCTGCATGTCAGGTTTTATTGATTTTCGTATACTAGTCTTGCACACCAGAAGAAAAATAAATTGTTTAGAGATTGATAGTTCCTTCACATACTTCGGATGATACATAAATCTAAATTTAGAACGTCTCGAAAACTGTTATAATGGTTTAAGAGGAATGGTACACTTATGTATTAAATTTACCAACTTTTCACTAGTACTAGTTTCTTGGAGGATATTTTGAAACTTCCTTCTAGTATGAATGATTGAAAATAAGTCACTAAATTAATCACTTTTTTTTTATAATCTGTGGTTACTAAATAAATTTTTTTGAAATTGGTGGTCTGAGCCCTGTTTACAAAATAAAGGCAACGAAAATCAGTTGCTGTATTTTTTGTCTCAGTCTTATGCTACATATGCAGCAGTATCTCTCTTGACGGCAATGTTATTGGAGACAGGTCCGGGCTTAGAAATTCAGGGTTGGCAGAAGAATCAGGCTTGGCTTTAATAAGGATCCATCTGAGCTATCACCTGGAGTGATTTCAGAAAACCATGGTAAACAAAAATTAAGATGGCTGTAACATCAATAAAACGTGAATAGACCTTGAACTTGACAATGAAATTGCAAAAAACAAAACAGAAAAATTGTAAAAATTCCTTGAAATCCACTGAAAAAATGTATGTATGAGAGAGCGTGCCAGAAGTCTAAAATTCTGTTTGGTGAGTGGATATCAGGAACATTTTATGCATAGCACATGACTTCGACTATGACCTCGCAGCAGTCTTGATCTTGAAGACGTGGAAAACACCAAATTAAAAATGTACAGCACTTACCAAAAGACCCACTGCTATAATTCGTAGGTCCAGAAACACAAATTGTAATGCCAGAAGAGGATTCATAATACTCTTATACCTTATCATTCACAGACCAATTTGATGCAAGTCCTTTCTCGTGCAGTCCATAAGCTTTGTGTGCTCCAGGCATGTAGTTGCCATTGCATATGCCCCACACCAACCACCTGCTGACCGTGATCATATTCATACTGACCTTGTTGTCCATGCGTTCCAGCAACTGACCATTCACCACTCACATGCTGGCCATCAAGAAACCCATCAGCTGTTTACTGGTGACCTACCATTGTTTATTCATCCAAACAAATATCTTTAAGAGTTCTGATCATGAAAGTTTCAAAGGGTTAGTGTGTTTGTCACAGAGTTACTTTCCTGCCCACCATCTTGGAAACAACTGTTTTTTACAGCTTGATGCATGGCTGTCAACTGTGGCGGGACTTCATTTCCATTAAAACCATGCGTGCACAAGATTGTGGTTCAGCAACTGTAAAGCATTATTCACCCATATATACATCAACATTCCCCTCCCACTCTCGCACATCAAATTAATTTTCCCTTCCCATATTGGTAGAGAAGAGGACATTGGAGTATGCCTTGTTCCATCTCGGCCAAGGCCACTTTGACCACTCTGCCTGGTCCTGGGTTCACTTGCCTCGGCTTCCATTCAGAGGTGGTGATTGGTCCTCCTTGATAAGTACAAGAGTATCCGCTCTAAGGGAGGCTTTTGGGTCTGTCCACTTGGATCTTTGTTATAGCATGTGGAGGTAGTCCTGACTCCAACGTTTGATGTGTCTGATGGATTTGCTGTGTCAGTCGTCACTGGTTAAGACTGGAAATAGGTACGTACATCAACCACGTCTGGTTCNTGTCTGATGGATTTGCTGTGTCAGTCGTCACTGGTTAAGACTGGAAATAGGTACGTACATCAACCACGTCTGGTTCTGGAATAGTGGTTAGAGGTTTGATGATCAAAAAATGTGGAGGATTCAAGGTAGTAAGATTGTTAGGATGAATAGCACGTTGGGGCAAGAGTTAATGGGGATCAGGTCCCGCCATCTTGAATTTACAACATTTTCACCTTAACTTGCATTACAGATTTTATATTTTATTTTGGGCATCGACAAGGCATAGGGCATTGCTTTGCACATGTTCTAAAACATGTATTGGTAGACTTTTGTTGCCAGGATAATTTCTGGAACCGCAGCAAGAAAAAAAGTTCTTATTTCTTGCCGACAGCCACTAGTCAAAAATTAATAAATACTGTAGAATTGAAATAGTTTGATAAAGCTTTAGAAAATATTTATTGCAAAAAAAAAAGTGAAAATCCAACATGGTGGAGCCTGATCCGCCATAAGGATAGCTTTCACCTGAACAAATACTTTACATGACTCTTTGAAAGTAAGAATTTGACTTACAGCAGTATGATTCAGGTGTTTCTTCACTGATTTTACATTAGCCTCCCACAGCCCACCAAAATGAGGTGCTGCTAGATTTAGCTTAGTTGCTGTTTGTTGATGGTAGGCGGGAGAGTTCACAAAGCTGTTAACTCTTAAAGTGATGCCTTCGCTCCAACAAAATTTGTTCATTGATCTGAATAAACATGAGAACAGACGCCTTGATGACCAACCATTCTCTTCAGTGCTGTCGAAAAGTGCACTNAGAACAGACGCCTTGATGACCAACCATTCTCTTCAGTGCTGTCGAAAAGTGCACTGTATGAGGAAAGACCAAATGTCCGTATTCAATTCACATTAACACAAATGGTTGCTCAGGGGAGAATATCTAAACAATATTTTGGTAGAGGCAATCATCAGAGTGCAACAGTATGTGATGATAAATTTGTGATGTGTCTGAAGCGAGTGCTACCACATGAGAACGGAAACGAAGCAAAACTGTGACAAGTTGTGGCAAGAGTTCAGGACCAACAGGTATGTGCTTATTGAGGGACTCACCCTTGCTAGTCTCTGCTGATGCATCAAAAACTACCNGAGTTCAGGACCAACAGGTATGTGCTTATTGAGGGACTCACCCTTGCTAGTCTCTGCTGATGCATCAAAAACTACCCTCAGTTTGGTGCTTGAACTATTGGGATGAGTTACGCATTGGTGAGGAACAAGATAACCTTCAGTACCAGTGGGCGGTTGGTCTCCAGTCAATTCCACGTCGCCTTGATCAAGATAATCTTGCAAGAAAGCATGGTACTGAATTTTCAAATGTGGGTTTTGCACCAGTCTGTGCTCCAGGGACCAGAGTCTGTGAAGAACCGCAGACTGAGAGTCTCCCAAATCTGGACGTCCTGTCTTGAAGGGCAGTGTCACACAGTACCTTCCATCTTGTCCACGTCAATACTTTTACTTGAAAATGTTTTCAGCCTGGGTATCTTCTTTGTTTCCAGCATGAAGAAATGAGAAAAGTTTGTCATGATGTTACACAGTCTGATCTTTGGTTGACATTTCTCATCAATAACCACCCAAATATGGTATTATTGGCCACTGGTTCTCCAGGTGATCCATGAATGCTCCCGTCTCAAAAAAATGGTAGAAAATACTACAGCACCGAAAAGCATGTCGACCTGCTGAGGTTTGTTGTAATAGGGATCTGCCAGTTCCAGTTTTGACAAGTGAGGCCACCTTTTCTTTCTTATAGTAATTTGTGTAATGGAAATGCCATCTGCGACAACACGGCCGCCTCTACAGAAATGCTATCAGGAAGCACCTGGGAAATCACCTTGCAACATGTTTTGCTCTTTGCGGCGGGAAGAATCACTTGGCCTAGAGCAGATAATGGTGAGCTATGCTGAGAATATGGCAGCTGCAACTTTTGAAGGCGTCCTTTGATAATGAATGAGGCCTGTGAGTGTGGATCTATCATGGCTCTGAATGCATGGACTGACCATTGTTCAACACATTCACCACTGCCGTGGATAATAGCACTGTAGATGACTTTGTTTGGGCTCCCGTGCAATAAACTGACCTTTCTACCCTGCAAGTGTCATCTGGAGAACTATCTTCGTTCTCCTTATGTTCGTTTGATGCTTGTGAGATGAGATGCAAGAGAGTGACATGTGAAGTTAGAAGAGCATTCCTTCACAAAGTGTCCAGATTTCAAGCAATTAATACAAAGTTTTAACTCTCTAACACTGTGTAACCTCTGTTCACTTGACAGCTGAAGGAATAAAGGGATGATTCACATTTNGGGTGCTTCCCACTGCAATGCACACAGTCATAGACATCAGTTTTCAACACCTGACTAATACATTATGTGTAACTCCTTTTCATAAGTTGGTCAATAATTAAATATATCTAGACAGAAGATTATACTGTGAATAATGATAAAAACCAAAATAACATCAAAATGGAAGGTAATACACCGCTTACACCAAAATTTCAGTGAAAACATCACCAGCGATTTGTACTGTAAGTTATGAACCAAGTGGCAGTAAAAATACTGTTACCTTCAAGTTGTTAACATCCCGGTTGAGTGAATGAGATCAATATCAGNTGAACCAAGTGGCAGTAAAAATACTGTTACCTTCAAGTTGTTAACATCCCGGTTGAGTGAATGAGATCAATATCAGATACTGCATAGCTATTACTAAAATGATAATTTTATGATGTAAACGTAATTGTACAAGCAAATATAAAAATAATTTTNATACTGCATAGCTATTACTAAAATGATAATTTTATGATGTAAACGTAATTGTACAAGCAAATATAAAAATAATTTTTGTTTTCATGATGAAATTATTTTTGTGTATAAAAATCGTACATTCATACCAATCTCGTAAGAACCAAAAAATTTACACTGTGACAACTTCAACATCTATGTTAAGTTAAATGAAATTAAATATAACCCTGAAATATGATTTTTTTTAAAAATGATAAATGCATAAAATCAAAAGTTTATTAATTTTTTAATAAATATGTACATTATTGTCAACTGTGTTGAGCATGTTCATACAAAAATGAAAACAATAACTATTAACCTGCATGTAATTAATATTTTANTATTGTCAACTGTGTTGAGCATGTTCATACAAAAATGAAAACAATAACTATTAACCTGCATGTAATTAATATTTTACGACGATAAAGATGAAATCCACAATTTTCAATGACAAAATTGGCATTAAAATAACACCAAAAATCTTGGCTCAAAATAGGTAATGTAGCAATAATCTCCAACTCTTGGCATAGTAATCAAAATACAGCATTCATAGTTTTGTCTTCTATAATGCTTCAAGCACAGTATTCGTACAACTTTTATCAAATGCATTTGTGCAACAAACTCACATTAATTGCAACAGGAACGGTATATGCTTGGAAATGTGTGCCGTGGAAAATTACTTGATTCATTTCCTGATCAGTGAGATGTGTACGAGCACTGGGATGTAATGACAGCACAGCCAGTTAGGGTGCATTCTGGGGGCTACCAAAGAAAGGCAAATATCGAGAGCAGTTTTGTTGTTGTTAGGTAGAGTGCTGTGGGACATTCAGGTTGTCTGAGAAGTCCGAGGTGCTCGTGTGTACGCAGTGTTTCCTGAAGGTGAAGGAAGCACTGATTTGACTCCTACACCTGATGAACTAATTTAAAAAAAAACTTGACTGCTAGCAGTGTTCACGGNAAAAAAAAACTTGACTGCTAGCAGTGTTCACGGAGGTTTAAATTCCGAAACTGACGGCTATATTTTAGAAAATCGATAAAAGATTCGTAATCTTAGAAAAAAATATTAGAAGATTGCAGCATGTTGAGAAGCATGTTGCAAATCTTGAAATGCTAAAGAAAAAATGTTGTGAAGCAAATCGTGAGTCTTGGAAAAATGTTTGAAAGCATGTTGCAAATGAGGTTGTGAAGCTTGTGAATAAAGGCACACAGTAGTGCAAGTTTTAGTGAAGCGCATAAAAAATTGCCCATAAGATGTCTCCAGAAGTGTGCTTCCGTTGTATTAGTATGGCTTATGCTGCTTCACCAACATCTGCATGATATGTTGTTTCCTGTTTGCCTGTAAATTAAATATTTCCATATTTTAGTCCAAAAATGCACAATATATATAAATGTGTATAAATATGGTAGTACCAAAGGTGTAATTTTCATAAGTTGGAAAAATATCCCGTTCCTCTGCCCAGCTAAAATCAAAATTATGGCTACAACTATGTACAAGGCACTGATTTATAAAGGCATCATCTCACTCGCAGGTAATGCTCGTATGCATAACTTATGCTTATGAAATTTTATGTACATGTAAAGCTTCAGATCATACTTATTTTCGATACTGATGCCTTGACTTGACTGGGCAACCAAAACTGCAAGTGGCAGAGAAAAGTAAATCCAGTTATGTGTTATCCGGACTCATTTTAAAAATAAAGAGAATAGAAAAAAACAAAAGTCTCTTTCGCCACAGTGTTTCCCTCACCTGCGGAGGAGAGACAAGCACTTGTGTCAGCTCTTGTGGTGTGTCCTTTCACATGTTGTTCACAGTAAACACATCTGGGAGGGGCGTGGTAACTTGTTAATGTACAGTTTCTGTTTTGGATAAGCTTACTATGTTCTATGCATGTGTAATAAAGTTTTCGTTGTGAGAAAACGATTTTTTTACAAATTCATTTTTATCTTCATTTTCAACATATTTCCATTATCCGGATTTTCGATTATCCTAATTACATTTCGTCTCTATTATTCCGGATAATCGTCTTCCTACTGTATATTTATACTCGGTACATCTGAAGTTATAAAATATTGTTTTCAAAATCTTTTTAATATCCCTAATTTTCAAATTGTGTATTTAAAATCAAAATTTGCATGTATATGTCATGAAACTTAATTGCTTCCATTAAGTGCTGGTAGTGTATTTTTTGTTGAACTTTCGCTATTCATGATCTTTTCAATTGTCTGAATAATTACATCTGAAATACTTATTAAACTTATCTTAATCTTAAAATCTGTTGCTCCTGCTTATCCATGTTTATTTTAGACTTCCTGCACCTTTCACTCCATCTCCGTGTGGTGCAGTAGTTGTAGTTACACTCTCCAGTAAAACAGTCAGGTTGTAGCAACTTGAAAACTACTTCTGGTAATAAGAATGCGAAGTAACCGGTTGGGTGTTGAAGATGCAGAAGGTACATCCCATGTGAATGAAGCTTACTGTGGAACATTCCTTTTTGGGTTTTGGGTATCTGGCACTATTTTCTTCAAGTGTTGATTTGTGGACAGCTTTCTGCCCTACTGATAGACAGTTCATTTGGAGTTTGAGATGTATGTAGCCATTACGTGACCAGGAGTTGGTAGAGGGAGGAGTTAGGGGCTTTGCGAGGTGCCAGTCACAAGGCACAGAGGAGGAGTCTGCAGAATCAACACAATTGGAGATCCAGTGAAGAAGTGCTAGAGCTTGGTGCTCGCGAGCTTGCCGTTCTCCTCAGGGGCATCGCCACAGTTGGCAGCCAAGCGGCGGTAGTCCCGCCTCATGCAGGCGGTGAGGACGCAACCGACGACGAGGACAGAGGACATCGTCAGGCAGGCCCACAAGTCGCCGAACACGACCATCAGCTTGCCGAGCAGGAGCGTGAAGAGCAGCCCCAGCAGAGAGGGCGGGATGAACAGCAGGCCGGTGGCGGTGCCCTCGGGCTCAGGGTAGGTCAGCTCCGCGCCCACCTCGAACCCCACTGGCATGTAGCTCCCCATGAACCACCTGGCAACACACGCGTACGCACTCTTTACTCAAGCAGCCCAACTTCAATGTGGGTTCGTCCGTGTTTCACCGTAATTTACAGTTCAAATTGTGCATTAAAGTTTGTGTTGGATAGGCTTTGCCTAATTTTAGCTGAAACTGTCACAGAAAGCAGGGATAAGACATTATGTAAACATGCAGAGAATGGGAAGGAAAAATCTGGCTAAGAGAATGAGGAAGAGGAATTTCACTGCAAAGAGGACCGAAGGGGGAGGTGGTGCTGGCAGATAATGGCAAGAGTGCAGGAGAGAAGGGGAGAGTAAAGCACAGTGAAAGAGGAATGGTGGGGAGAGACAGGGAGATAGCAGCATTGTTTTGCAGGTTTGGAAATCACTGTTAAGTTGATTACAGAT
The DNA here is from genome assembly GCA_002778355.1 of Clitarchus hookeri. Classification (NCBI taxonomy): domain Eukaryota; kingdom Metazoa; phylum Arthropoda; class Insecta; order Phasmatodea; family Phasmatidae; genus Clitarchus; species Clitarchus hookeri. Next base: position 226,850 of record NQII01001452.1, read on the forward strand.
TGTGTTGGTACTCCCTCTTTCCTCGTAAAAGAAGAGAATATATGACCAGTTACTTCCTCATCATATCTACAGATGTGATTATGTCAATAGCTCGTAACAGTTACAGATTACAAAAAATGTGTTGAGCAAAATTTATGTTGAAACAAACCCAAAATGTTATGCACCTGCCACATGGTTTAATTTATAAACAACATGGCATTAGGCATATAAACTTATAAATATAATTAGCTTGCCAGGTGCCCAAGTGATGCAATATGTCAAACACATATAGTGCATCTTAAAAAGATGTGTGTCTGTGTGTTTTTTAATTTAAACCCAGAAGCAGTGAAAATTTGTAAACCTTTACAAGCAGTGCACGTGCTCTCTGAGATCTGTATGCTGTTTTTTTATTGCACACAGAGAGGAAGGGCATTTCTTAACCTGCCATGTCCATTCAGGAGAAAATGGCAAGTGACTAACTTTACTAGTGAGAAAAGAGCAGCACACCTTCCAAGTGTTCATCTGCTGCCACCAACTAATGTAATTTGTGCAAGTCAATATTGGTTGACTTGGCAACCCACTGAAATGACTGTAGCTTTGGTCGCACAAGAATCTTGTTTGAAAAATCTTTCTACGTCCCTTTGTGAAGGCACTTTTGAAGTTGTTCCAGATCTCATTATAAAATAATATCTGAGCCTGCAGTTGGTAGCAAATAGCAGTAACATTGGTGAGCTTGTGTATCATCTACTATGCATAGTATTTTACTTTTAAAACTGAAAATAATTCTGTAGTTAATCACCATAAGCACAGTCTTGATGATTAATTTAATATTAATATTAAGGTGGCCGCTTGGTTGAAGGAATTTTGCATGTCTGAGGCCTAAAAGCATGGGAGCGCTAGGGGCGACAGAGACATGCGCATCAACTCTCTCTTCATCTTTATGCGCAAAGCACTACTGAACTGGCGTGCAGCCTTGCCGTCGATAATGCGCCTCTATGAGACTTTCAGGGGGGACCCTACCATTTTATGACATAATAATAAAAATAAAGGTTTGATGCACATCCCCATTTCTTTTTTAATGTTTTCTACCAGGATGTTCATACCTAAAAATGATTGTGAAAACACTCATTTGAGCCATTTTCTCTATCACAAAAACATGCTTTAGAAAGAAATGGAGGAACTGAAAAACATATACAGGCGCGTAACGTTTCTTAAATACTATTCATAAGCAGACCTCACTCAGACACGTTGGAGTGTTTTTTAATAAAATGTTTTCTGCTGGAGCTCTGCACACCTACCCAGGCGGCCACCTTAAGATTACCTTCCTTTCCCTAGGGCTCAGTTTGAAGAACAAATCATCCAGACGCTTAGTGGCTGTTAAAAAAAATATAATACCTCATGACTTCGAATGACTTTACAGTCATCATACTGGGAAAGGCGAGAGGAGAATGGAAAGAAATTAGATGGTTAAATCTAGTGTTTGTCTCTTTTTCAGAACAAGTGAAGTGAGTATTTGCATTGCATAATTATACATAGAAAAGCTAAGTTTTACAACTGCTTTCTGAATTCAGGATGACAAGACCGTTACAGAAATGGTGCTCAAAAATTTTGCGTTGTACTTTAATTGGCCTCTTTGTTGTGAGAGTATAGTACTATTTATTAAAAATGTTTAATTTTTAATTTTTTTTTAAACCATAATGTCTTTTAGTATGATATTAGCATGTGCTTATTGATTGTGATGATAGAATGCTAGTTTACAAACTAAGATGGAGGAATATAATCCCACAGTATTTTTTTTAGCATGTGTCCAAATTCATCATTTCTCAGTCAGAAAACAAGAATTTAAAATTCTTTTGAAAACTAGTAGATTACAAACCCACTGCATATGAGAGGTGGAACCACAGGTTAGACATACCTTCTCTATGCTCTGTAATAACTTACGTGCGTGTCATTTGGGCTCCGGTCGAGGTACTCACCCTAGCAGTACGGACGAGATGTACACGAGCACGTGAGATTGCGACTGGATGCTGAATGTGAAGGCAATCCATCCGAAAAGTGTGAATACGTATATGATCAGGCTGGTCTCTCTGTTGGGAACAAAGTAGAGATAGGTAAATGCACATCAACATGTACGCTGATACATAAATGGTGCATGTGAAACTATAAGATATTAATGGCCTTGTCCAAATAAAAGGGCAGAATCCAGTAGGTACCATTAAACTAATAAGAATTTTAAACCTTCAAGAGAGCGTAACTTAGAAAATTTACAGTACTTCTAATGATCACTGCAAACAACAGAAATGCCTGCCATACTATTTTCTAGATGTAACTGAGAGTGCTAGTGTTATGGGACTGGTACACATTCCAGTCATGTTTAATTAGTCAGCTTTTAAACTATTTTTATGTTCTGATTTGAATTTACATACTGTATTAGATTATTTGCAATATATCATTTTTGTCTGTCAATAGTTTACATAATTTTTAAAAGCATTTCACACATGGTGACCATAGCTAGATAACAAGGATCACTCCCTGCATGGGCCTCCTAAGGGAAAAGAGAGAGGGGTGGGTAAGAAGGAGAGAGTGGTGGAGAAAGTAGAGTGAGGGAGGGGGAGAGAAAGAAAGGGAGATGGTAAGAGGTGTAGAGGATAAGGGGGGGATGTGATGAGAGGGAGAGGGAGGAGTGAAGTCCAGTGAAGAGATTTGGGCAACTCTTAACATTGAGTTCTTGAGAGTTGATGAGGGCGAAACAAGGCGAAGTATGGAGCAGTGCCGTAATGCAGGGGTACGGGAAATAGGAGATCCCCGAGAAAATCCACCGTCCAGCACGAGTCTGACCACTACACCACTGTGGCCCCAGGAGGGGCAGAGAGAATGAGAAGGGTAAAGGGAGAGATAGAGAGAGAATG
>NQII01001452.1:230015-241706 GCA_002778355.1 Clitarchus hookeri
TGTGTGTGTGTATTACAGAGAGAAAAAATATTTACTGCAATCCAACTTCGTGGCGTTACAAAGAGGATGGGCAAGGACGCACCTTGTTATTGCAAGCAGCTCATTTGAATGCGGCGTTAGAAAGGTAGTACCTAGTTGTTAAACTAGTCTTTTAAGATGTGGCCCACGCAGGAAGAGACTACTACAAGGTAGAAGCTGTTGGTCTGCAGTCTGGGGCGACTCACTTGTACTTGTGTGTCTTGTCCAAGATGTAGCCGAACGCCATGGAGCCGAATGTGCCCACCAGGACGATAATGAGGCCCACTCTGCCGGCGAACACTTCTTCATTCTGCCTCCGCAAAAAACAAGACATCGCAGTGACCAGAAACATTATGCCCTGTGTCTCAGATTGCACCAACATTATTCATGTTGCCAAAGCCAATAAATTCACTTGAATATGAAAACTCATGATATTTTTTTACCACCTAAAGTTTTATGTATTACTTGTAACAGAAGTAGATTGCAAGTTCTTGTGGTGACAGAATGATAGCTAGGCTTAAAACACCTGTGCATTTATTGTGCTTGTGAAACCGGACCACAGTCTGACATGTCCTGGATGACTCAGAGTAACCATAAAGAAGCAGAATCATACAAAACTCTAAAAAGTGGTTCACCATAAACTTTGCTGCCAATGGAAAGACAATATGTAATAACATCTGGTGCCTATTGGTCATTAAACCATTGAATTCAAATTTTTCCATCATCTATAGTGTCTTGAAGCGTGGGTATGGCATACATACTGACTTAATGCAGGCCATCGCATCTTCTTTCCTCCATCCTGATTGTTCAAGCACTTAATGATGATGCTGTCAATGAGATTTAAGCTACACATAACTAAAATTGTTCTGACAAACAGAACTGAATGCCAGATAATTTCACTGTGGGTGTAGGGACAGGCGACTACAGGGGTTCGTAATACCCATTCAGATTTTTTGGTTGGTGCACAACATAAGCATTTGCACCCCGTCTCCCAAATAAATATTTTTTCCACCTCCTTAAGATCCCCAGTAAATTTTGTAGCTACAAAAATCTTAATTATCGGGAATTCAACTATACGCTGCAGCAGTAAACTTTGTGAAGTGAAGAGATTTCGGTGGCTCTTAAAATCGAGGTCGTGAGAACCGATTGCGGTGTAGCGAGGTTAGTATGGAGCAGCGCTGTAATGCAAAGGTGGGGGAAACGGGATATCCCCGAGAAAACCAGCCGACCAGCGGCATCGCCCAGCACGATCCCCACATGCGAAAATCCGGGGGCGACCCTGCCGGGAATCGAACCTGGTTCGCCTTGGTGGGAGGCAAGCGGTAGTATACTTTGTATCTTTTTCTTACACATGAATGAAGTAAAAATACCTAAATAATGAAACATTTTATATCTAGAACTAAAAACGTTACAGGGAGGAGATCGCAAGAATAAGTTTTCCTTTCTGCTACCAATTTCCAGCAGCCTGATAAAATTGTGGTCTGTATTGGGGCAGCGGTGGCGTAGTGTCCAGGACGCTCGCCTCCCACCACGGCGATCCGGGCTCGATTCCCGGCGGGTTCATTCCCAGATTTTTGCATGTGGGAATCGTGCTGGACGATGCCGCTTGCCGGCGGGTTTTCTCGGGGTACTCCCGTTTCCCCCGCCCTTGCATTCCAGCGCCGCTCCATTCAGGGTATCATCTCTGTCATGCTTGGGGATGACGGTCACCAACGGGTCCCAGCTGGAAAGACCGTCACTCGGAGGGTGTTGCCTTGCCCTGGGTGCACTCTCCACACGCCATTATTATTATGTGGTCTGTATTTTCGATGACTGGTCTTTTAATATACCCATACAATAAAATGATATTCCAGCGCCTGTGAACGTGACGTTTGAACAGACTGAACAGTAACTTAAGTTAGAGTTGTTGTTTATGAGAGACTACCGTGACACGAGGGTCCCCAGAGATGGCTGACTCGGGGCACAGACCTGGAAGTTGTTGACGATGAGCTGGCCCAGCACGGTGCAGAGCGTGTTGTACATGCCGACGTTGATGCCGTAGGCCAGCAGGTGCAGGCCGTAGTTGCGGTTGCAGAGCAGTCGCTTGATGGAGGCGGCGAAGCCGGCACTGGGGTCGTCGTCGGCGGCCGCTGCCCTCTGGCGAGCCTGCCCCACGCTCGGCGGCAGAGTCGGCTCGCTTCTGAAAACTGGACAGCAGACACACGTCACACGAACCCGCGCCGACAGTCGTGCCTCCAACCTCCCGGGTCACGTCCTGCACTCGCACTCGCCAGTCGTTCAAGACGCTGCAATTACAGCACGTTCGTCATGGTACGAAATAATGGCATGGAAAAGTATGACAACGGAGGGATATGACTTCAAAAACTAATGGGACGAGTTATAAGAAATTACTTCAAAAACTAATGGGACGAGTTATAAGAAATTTAGATTTATATCATTTTTCATGCAAAAAGAATTGACTTGAAATAATTGTTAATGTTATAAGAAATACTTGAAAAATACTTCTTTGCAATTTGATATACGGTTTGCTTGCATTGCAAAAGTAGGCACTTTTAAAATCGACCTTTGAAAAATATCACTGCCCGTTAACTGCACATAGGCCTACACATTGGCATGCAGCTCCCAAAGTTGGTAGTGAATTAAGGGAAATAGTCCTAATTCTTAACTTTTCGTAATGTTAAAATTTATGACAAACAATGCTGGTTGTTTTTTATTCATATACATTCGAGTACGGATTGACATATCACTAACACATTTAGGTTGCTAACAATTTCATGTTTTCTCTTGAATGATGCATGAATAAAGTCATTAGTGCAAATTTTACTTACGGCCGAAGGATACAAAATGACGATAAAAATATATCTTAAGTAGGGCTTTGGAAAGTGCTCACTTTACCGTGAACGGTCTATAGAAGTCAAACCTTTGCCACAGGTGAACCAACTGTGAGATTCCAAATAAATTGCAGAATGGCACTCCTATGACTTCAATAAAAACACTTTAGCTGATACCAACCTTTGTGTTCAAATAATAACTTCATGAAAGTTGTGCAAATCATGATTTCAAGTTAAAATAGTAATATTTAAAGTTTAAAAACATTTATGAATGTTATTTTTAAATGATTTGGCATTATAATTAAACTGTCATTAATAGCATGTCACGAAACTATAAAATACTGTCAAAATCTAGAAAAAACAATTGACTTTTGAACAGCCTTAGTTTAACTAGCGTGGGCGGAGGCATGCAGGGTGGGCTTATATTCCTGCGGGCTTTCGTTTTGGCCGCTACACCGCTTGATTTAAAGTTAGGTGAAGCCATGTGCAGGTTTCCCCTCCTTTATCCGCTCGCATGACGTCAGCTTAGGGGGAGAAGGAAGGACGCTCTGGTAACAAAACACCAGGTATGTGAACTGTACTATAATTATAGTGTTTATACTATAGTTTCGGTGTAGTATAGCACATTCATTATAGTAGGCAAAAATACTATAATTTTAAATGAACCCTAGTATTATGATACTCATTATTCACAATGTAATGTACTCCATACATCAACGTAGTGAGTATATGACCAAGAAAACACTAACACAAAGGTTTTATAAATAAATATCAATCTAAGTAATAATAGAGACACCTAAAACGTTGTGGCATTTCTAATATCGTCTTTAGTTTAACGTAATATATTTATAAATCGTAGAACATTTTAAAAATGTAAAACAGAAGTTAAATACAGCACACAGTAAATCTGAAATGCCTGATTTTCCTTAACGTACTATAATTTTGTACTAAATATTATAATTTTCATAGACTTGTACTACTTTTTTAACTTCCGGGGTTCGTATCCCTGCAAGACACGTCGTTTGTCTGGAAGTAAAACATTTTTGGAAAGCAGTGACATGAATAAAATAGTTGAGTTTCCCGAAGGACTTTGCCAAAAGAAGCGGGCAGTGGTGAGGAAGAGAGACGATGAATTCAATGTGAAGACGTGTAAGCACTCTTGAGTCAGTCCCTTTATTATAAATGTATTATACCGTAACGTGACTGGTTAGTCTGATTATATTTGCAGAATAAACTAAATAATGTTTGCGTGAAAAGCAGAAAAAAAAAATTTACCGTCATAATTCCCGTATGGTTAAAAAATAACAGTTAAATTCAACGTATGAACAGCAAGACTCATTAGACTCAATATTCTTAACAGCGAGAATGTAGTGGTTTTAATAAAAGTGTGTAAATAATCTTAAACAGGAAGTATGTTGGACACAGAATTTTAATAAAAAAATTTTGAACGAAAATTGGCTACCAGAATTTTTGATAATTATAAATCATTCCAAGATAGATGTAATTGTTATCGCTTCCGTTTGACGCTGTATAAATAACGTTTCAGATGCAGTGTGTTGGTAAAATGAACACCGCTGTGTTATGGCCATAACAATGCGTGTTTACAAACACATAAGAATCATGTAAATTATGATACGTGCCACGTTTTGGAAATTCGTCGATGTATCAACAGATGTGCACCGGACATTCGGAAACTAATGTTTTGGTGAAGTTCGCTTGAATCGATGTATCGACCGGTTCTGATTGACAAGCATCAGAGCATCAATTGATGAATATTCGAATAATTGCACACACAGATGTAAACAAACAAAGCACTTTGTGAAGGCAAATGGCCGAGTTTAATTTCAACGGAAAAAATTTGTGCCTTGAACTGTGAACAAACACTGCAGAAAATCGCGAGACTTGGCTTGCATTTAAATTGAAAGAGAAAGTTAATGAGAAACTACGCTGGCACTGTGCTTAATCTGGTTTTACTGCGCTATAAAGTTATTCTGCACGTATTAATTAATTCCATTGAATTTGTTTATATATAACACAAATTAGCACCCATGAATATGCCGAATTTGATAAAGAAAATTACGACGGTTAAATCCAGAACGCTAAAAGGAGCGAGGAAATCATATCTTCAGAAATTTTGCAGCTTGTATTACTTTTAACTCGAATGCTCTTCATTGTTCATGCATGTATAACAATGGTTTCCTAATAGAGTGATATCGTGTTGCACATAAAACTAACGAATATTATTGATCAGATAAAAAAAATTCGAATGGCTTTGTTTACCTGAATATTATGAGTTGCATTGCAGGCTTCGTAGGAGTAGTATTGGCATATTGCACTTTTATAGGCACTTTCGGTTACTCGTCTCCAGATTTAATGCGTGTTTAGTTCGCGCAGAGCGCAAAAGTAAAACAGCGAAAACCTTAACGGCTACGTGGGATCAAAGGATTTGCAATTATTGTAGTCCTACTAAATACTGGCTTCAGATTTCGAAAAAGGGGTACATAGAGTGAAATTTTTTATAACAAATTACACTATATATATTTGCGTAAAATTTTAGTAACTACATACGGATTATAATTTTTATAAATGTGACTATCAGGAAATTAATTAAGCAAAGTTAAATTTCGTATGAATAATCAGTAATGATCTATGTCAACTTAAGAATATATCATGTTCTTTATTTTGTACGTGTACAGATAACGGAATCTTTTCAAGTTTTGAATTGTATTCTTGTGACACAACCTTCCTTTATCTAACGGCTGGGTGGCTGGATTTCCTTGCCTGCCCTCCTTTCAGTGAAGGCTATTATTTTATTTTATGAACTGTATGTTGCTTTCATGTGTTTCATGTTCGTATTGTTCCTAATATATGTTATACTAGTGTTATTTATTAGTATACAGTATTATGTATGCATAAACAGTATTATTCACTACCACGGTCAGTACATTCGTGGATTGACTGGCGCCTTGAGTGTAGGCAGCCATGCGCGGCGACGTCCACGAACTTCTTGACTGTGCTACATATATACACTATTATAAATATATACATATATACACAATGGCTGTTGGTAGCAGCGTGAAGTTTTATAAATAAAAAAGGAAATAATTAAATAAAATTATGAAATATACATAAATAATAAAATAAAAAGTAAATAATGAAATGAATATACAAATAAAAAATCAAACATAAAGATATCGTACATAAATAAATGAAGAAAGGAATAAATAAAGAAATAAATAAGTAAATTAATTAAGGAAGCAATAACTAAGTAAAGTAAGTAATAAATAAACAAAGGAACAAATAAATAAATAAAGAAAGGAATAAATAAAGGAAAGAAGAAATAAAGGAAAGAAGAAATAAAGGAAGAAACAAATAAATAAGGGAAGGAATAAATAAATGAATGAGGGAAGGAAGACATAAATGTATAAAGGAAGGAATAAATAAATTAAGGGATGAATGAATAAATAAATGAACGAAACAAGAATAAATAAAATAATCGAATGAAGGAAGGAATAAATAAGTCAAGGATGGATAAAATATGAATGAAGGAATTTATAAATGAAGGACGGTACAAATAAATGAAGGCAGAAATAAATAAATGAAGGGAGCAATAAATAAATGAAGGAAGAAATAAATAAATAACTGAATGAAGGAAAAAAATAAATAAATGAAAGAAGGAATAAATAAGTGAAGGATGGAGAAAATATGAAGGAAGGTACAAATAATTGAAGACTGAAGTAAATAAATGAAGCGAGGAATAAATAAATAAAATAATTGAATGAAGGAAGGAATAAATAAGTCAAGGATGGATAAAACTTGAATGAAGGAAGGAATTTATAAATGAAGGAAGGTACAAATAAATTAAGGCGGAAATAAATAATTGAACGTAGGAAGAAATAAATAAATGAAGGGAGGAATGAATAAGTTAAGGATGGAGAAAATATTAATGAATGAATGTATAAATAAATGAAGGAAGATACAAATAAATGAAGACAGAAGTAAATAAATGAAGAGAGGAATACACAAATGAATGGATGAAGGAAGTGTTGTGTGGGAGCACTCACAGAGCAGGGCGACGACGAAGGCGGCCGAGGTGACGCCAGCCACGGTGTAGAACATGAAGGAGAGGTCGGCGCCGACAGCAGCCACGTCCATGGCTCCGTCCTCCAGCAGGTGGCTGCTCACGATCATAGGGATGAGCAGGAACCCCAGCGAGATGCCGAACTGCAACACCGCGGCACTCCCCCGTCACACACACACACTCGTCTGCCATTTGTTTGAGCCATCACAGACTACTCATCTCATTCATTCACACATAAACGGGGCGGATTACATACTTACTCAGTTAGGTAGAGCACAACACTAAAAGATGGTGGTTTATTGAACAGTTGAGATCATGCAATAACTATTTAACTACTAACGTTGCTTGGGCGGAGATTTAAAAGAAATAACAACATGTCAGCTAATTATACAGAGTGATTCTAAAATCATGGGACCAACATTGAGGGGTGGTAGAGCTCACTAAAACAAAACAATTATTATTTAGGGGTTTATGGGCGGGAGTGACGTGTTGAGGCACAAACACAAAAATAACACTTGAAATGCAACACATTGTTTACTTACAACGTCACCGCTATATGCCTTTTTACAGCAATGTTTATAATAATTGCTCAAAATTGCTACCACCGACAGTAATGCAAGCTTGGTAGCGTCGGTGGAGTGATTGGCGAACAGATTCAAATACGTCGGGTATTTCACGCACGCCACCATTGTCAGCCAATCACGCCATATGTAGAGGTCGCCAAGCATGCGTGACTGTTGGTGGATGCATTTCCAGCGACTGTTTTAGCATTTTCTGTACGGAATCACTCGTTAAGTATGCTGCTAATGAACATTTTATGTTTCCGTTAATGCGTTATGTTTTTGTGTTTGTGCCTCAACGCGTCACTTCCACCCATATTTTCCTATACAATAATAGTTTGTTTTAATGAGCTCTACCACCCCTCAATGTTTGTCCCATGATTTTAGAATCATCCTGTAGTAAAGGATATTCCACACCGCCTCGTAATAAAACCTAATTGGAGAGTCACCACGTTGTCCGTGCTGTCGCAGCCGGACTAAGGCGGCGGTTAGCGACGGCCGGACATGTCCGTCTCCAGACGTTCCCTTGGTTCGATTCACCGATCACAAAATACATCGTTCATAGCGTTACGCTGTCCTATATCGGGCGCGTGTGTAAGTTTTCGGCCCCGTTTACTGGCCGGTGGAGGGGGTTCCTGNCTGTCCTATATCGGGCGCGTGTGTAAGTTTTCGGCCCCGTTTACTGGCCGGTGGAGGGGGTTCCTGTTTTGCCTGCCGCAAGGTATTTTGGCAATAGCGGCTTGTGTCTTGGATTAATGTTTGAATGTGTGATCTGAGGCCTGACCACAGTTCATAACAATGCGCACGATATGCCTCGACGCCTGTATACGCAAATCACTGGAACTGATCTACAGTCTCTCTCGTCGACTTGCCTCTGGAGATTCTCAGAGGTGATCCTATCATTTTATCGTGTACGGACAAATAAAGACCAATGCGTGCTGCATGTCTCTAAGGTATGTTGTTAAGCATGTTGTTCCGGATATTTAATAATAAAAATTATAGTGAAATACCCATTTTGCCCATTTTTCAATTTAAAAAAAAATACCAATTAAAAACAGAAATTACCTTTCGGAAGTTAAAAAATCTAAAATGAGAACTATACGACTGAACTTCTGCGTGGTATTTGCGGGCCTGACCAGAAGCTGCACTTTAAGGCGTTGGNCTGTCCTATATCGGGCGCGTGTGTAAGTTTTCGGCCCCGTTTACTGGCCGGTGGAGGGGGTTCCTGTTTTGCCTGTCGCAAGGTATTTTGGCAATAGCGGCTTGTGTCTTGGATTAATGTTTGAATGTGTGATCTGAGGCCTGACCACAGTTCATAACAATGCGCACGATATACCTCGACGCCTGTATACGCAAATCACTGGAACTGATGTACGGTCGTTCTCTCGTCGACTTGCCTCTGGAGATTCTCAGAGGTGATCCCATCATTTTATCGTGTACAGACAAATAAAGACCAATGCGTGCTGCATGTCTCTAAGGTATGTTGTTAAGCAAGTTGTTCCGGATATTTAATAATAAAAATGATAGTAAAATACCCATTTTTACCCATTTTTCAATTTAAAAAAAATACACATTAGAAACTGAAATTAAAAACAGAAATTACCTTTCGGAAGTTAAAAAATTTAAAATGAGAACTATACGACTGAACTTCTGCGTGGTATTTGCGGGCCTGACCAGAAGCTGCACTTTAAGGCGTTGGCCACGTAAAAGTTTGTTATTTGATATTCATACCACATACTGTTCAATTTGTATACATTATCTGTGACTACTTTTCCCTAGGATAATTTTTTCATATTGTATGGTTTTGCAAAATGACATGTCAAAGTCAAAATTTTACTGTTTTTGTAATTTACAATTAAAAGAAACCAAACTATTTGCAGAAAATTTAAGAAGGGAAACTGAAAGGTCTTGTTTTCATTAGCAAAGTTATTTTCCAAAAAATTAGGGGCATCCGCAAATATAAAATATTCAACAATTTCCTTATTTTCAGCAATATTTTGAAATTGCAAAAACATTTCTTTGTAAAATGTTGTAGATATGTTGAAATAGCCATCGGCATAATTTTTAGGTACCTATGAATTATCCATTTCTGTACGTAAGATAATTTTTCATTATTTGTACATTTCTATTCTAAAACAGTAAAATCGTGATTTCGACGTGTATTTATAGGAAAACTATGCGCTCAGAGTTCTTTCTTCCCGAGGAAAAAGTAATCATCGATGATGTCTAAAAGTAGAACGGTGGGTGGTAAAAATATAAAATATAACATTTTTTTCGTGGCCAACGGCCTTAAGGAGTTCGCCTACCCAGTGTTTGAACTGTGTTGTAGTATATTTTAAATACGTGTTTCTTGACTTAACTGGTTAACGTGTCCCCTTTTTGTTTACACGCGAGAAGAAAACATATCCGAAACGAGGACGAAATGGTGGCTTCAAGATATCACGCCTGCTATAAATATTATTTTGGAGTTGTCCAACATCACTATAAAAATAAGGGCTTTTTCAGGCTGCTCAATCTTAAAACATGAAACTACAAGAAGAGACTGTGCTAAACTTTGCTACAGACTTTCCGCAATTTAAACGATAGGATCGCCGCTCAACATTTCAAAGGCACACGCACTAGGACGGGAACACTGCACCACAATTCGGAGACTTGCGCGTAGCGGCGATGGCACACTTGATGCGCGTGGCGTTGTCGCCCTTATAGCTCTTGCGCTTTAACGCGAAAATAGCTCCAGGCAGGCGACCACCTCAACCCTTATCCCTCCCCCTCTCTACTAGAATTTCTCTTCCCACTAATAAAGAGCATGGTTCCCACCTACCCTGTAGCATTTTATATTAATGCACGTAACAATTTTTTTTTTAAATTCTTTCCTGTCGAAAGGGTTTTTTACGGTGCTTTCTCTTCTTAGTTATAGGTTAACTACAGGTACACTCAGAGAGGTAGTCACGACCACGAACACGGCCAATCCCTCTCTGTCTCGATGCATGCCTCCTTGCATGGATTCCCTCTCCTGCAGGCGCAAGGGGCTTGCCCTGAGACGCATTTAGCGTCCGTCCCTACCTCGGACGTGCATACAACACTTACAATTAGGGTAGGTTATGAAAAAAAATGCCTCAACCCTTTTAGTCACTATTTCCTGCATCACAGACGTTGCAATGAAAGTGGCTTTTATTCTCTGCTCTGTACACAGAAAAAAAAAAAACAATAAATGAGGTCCCTCGTGTGTGGAAAGTCTCATTCGCTGTTGATACTATATTCCGTAGTCTTGTAAACATCTGCTGCCAGTAGCACGAGGCACAGCTTTTTATTGGTGCCGATACACGACAGAGCCTTATATTGTTAACAGTACAGTCCCGAACAAAAATTCTGTTCATTGCAACTCTTTAAACGACATATAGCTGTTATAGAAAAGGGTAAATTACGGGAACGATGAAAAACTAAAGTAGTTTTGGGTATAATTGCCAACAGCTGTTAATGGACTCAAGGACACATGATGTTTCACTCTCTCTCGGTCTCTTATTTTCGCTCATAAATATAAAACTATTGGTTATAATGTAAATAAATGTGCTATGGGCATACACCTTGGTATATGAAAAACATGGCGACGTCACACAAAGTAGTGGAAGTGGTCGCCATTAGCAACAGTGCATGCCTGCACTCACCTCTCCATGTTAGGGAACGTAGCCACCAGCCACAACAGATGGCGGAGCACCAGCACATCAAGAGTCACAGGATCAGTTTCCTGCCGATAGTTGTCTTGCAGTACCACGATAGTGTGTAGCTTGTTGTGATAGACTTTTCCTTTCAGCGTATTCTATAGGAAAAAATGCGATGGGGTAAGGTAAGGGGATCTAGATTGCCGAAGTCCTTCAGAAATGACACAGTAGCCCTTGTCCTGGCGGTGGAAGTGTTGCAAGTGGCGCTACCCTGCTGAACCAGTATGAAGTCCCTAGTCATTCTACTGACTCACAAACTCTTGGAAGATTCCCACGTTGACGTCGGTATCCACTATTGTGTTGAAAAATATGGCGACTGTAATGCGGTGCCTTGATAAAGCGCAACACACTCCAATTTGTTCATCATGAAGTGGTGATTTATGCACAGTATAAGGATAATCAGTAGGGAAGCCGGGTATTTTGAGAATTAACAACCCCACTGAGATGAAACCACACTTCGTCAGAGAACCACAGAGCAGGCA
>NQII01001452.1:241757-258703 GCA_002778355.1 Clitarchus hookeri
AGGGCCGCACTGAACAGTCATCAACAAATCCAGCCCACACATTGATTGTTGATTGACTGAGTAGCGTTGCTGATGACTGGACTGAACACTTGCGTGAGATTATACTTGCTGATAGTGAAAATCCACAATGTGATCCCAGTGGAAGGACGCCTGATCTGCAAACAGTACAGATGCAATGCAGTCTAGACTGCTACATTGATGAACGAACCATGACAAAACAAAAGTCGTGACAGGGTCTACACACGCTTGCATGGTACGGGTATAACGGGCCTTCGTACAACACTCTCCAGACTTTCATGTGGCCAACATAATTAATTGTAGCTAACAGTCTTGTGCTTGCATTGTGTGTTTCTTTGACATCATTCATAATTATCTCCTCCAGTTGTGATTCGTCATCTTTCTAGACCTTCTCTGGTTGGCAGTGGCGGTGCGGAACATGCCGTGTTCCCTGGAACGGCGATGGAGTGCTTCAAACGTCCTTCTTTCTGAATACCGTCATTCTGAATATCTTTCCCGATGTAGGCTGTTCATGTAAAACTGAGCACTTTTGAAATCCCTCATAAGATCTAATTGCTTGCACATCATGTATTCGTCCGCCACATGTAAAACTAACATTGTTCGTGGGCCTAATCTCTTTATTCGTGCGTCGGTCAAGTGAAACTGTAAAGGTATCGGAAAGTAAGTATTTCTTACCAATCTCCTGATTCTTACACGTACATGCATAAAAATTGAAAGAAAAAGAAATCAATTTAGTATTGGCAAATTTTCACAGAACATTTTTAATTTAACGTTAAGACATGGAACTACTTTCCCTTTATCGTTGCCAACTTAACTGGGCGCTTGCCAGCCAGCGTGCCCGTTAAAATATATGGAGGTTGGGGCAGTGACATTTTTCAAAGGTGGATTTCAAAAGTGCTCAAATAACCGTGAACAGCCCATACAAAAGTTCAGCCTCATTGCTATTACCATTATATACGGGCCTACATGAACCCTTGTGAGTCCCAATGTCCGTGGCGGTTTTTAACGATATGTTTACTAGACTGGTACATTGTGATACATTTTTGAATAGGTCTTGACGAGTTTCATTTAACTTTTGATGAATAGATACATGGTGCCATTAAAAATAAACTGATGTTAGTACTCGTATCTCCCTAATAAATAATGCTATAAGATTAACTCCCCAGATGTATTACTTTTCCCTTCTAGTGATACAATTTTTGTATGAAACTCTCTTTCATTTTCAGCCTCGGTNACTCCCCAGATGTATTACTTTTCCCTTCTAGTGATACAATTTTTGTATGAAACTCTCTTTCATTTTCAGCCTCGGTACGGAGTTATTGTGGGTGTTCAAAATAAACGGGACATTCCGTATAGTGTTGCTATATTTATATAGTTGTACATAATTTTTCCCTTATGTTCAAATATGATTGCTAAAATATTTGAGGGAAACTATCATCGCATAGGCACATTAGTGGACGAGTAATGCAAGTTTTNTGAGGGAAACTATCATCGCATAGGCACATTAGTGGACGAGTAATGCAAGTTTTTGGATGCGAGAGATGCGTCACGCGAGCCAGAGAAGAAGGTGCTATAGACAGAGTGATACTGGCCTAACGTATCATCGACGGCGGAGTTTACAGAGACACGAAGAGTTTATCGGCCGTCGTCTTTATAAAATAATTATTCCATAGTTCTCTTGGAACGATTCCGGAAAACTATGGAACAAAATAATCAGGGTGGCTGAACTGGGAATCGAACCTATGTCGTCCGAAGGGGTAGTAGCCTTTAAATCTTGGATTTATTTGTCTTTCACCGTAGTTTACTTTTGAAATAAAATATCTGAAAACGAGGGCTGTCAGGCATGGGGATATCTTAACAGACATTTATAAGTCGACAATATTTTGACCATGAATTTTGTTGGCATTTGTAACTGCAATATACATTTAATTATTAGTAGAAATATTATGCCGATTCTAGCACAAGAGCACAGGGGTACAGGCGCCAGGCACTGTTCATGCTCTGTCATTCCGGTCGGTCGACGACCATATTGGATTTGGGCGACCTCTACCTTGACCAATGACACTGACCTTGACAAATGACCTTGATTTTGAGCAATGATCTTGACTTTGACCCCATGCCCGTAACCTTGAATGACCTTGAACCGAAAAAATAAAAAATAAAAACTCAAGAAATTAATAAAAAAATTATTTAAAAAATATTAAAAATTTGCTTTAAAAATTATAAAAATTTATTAAAAAACTTACATTTTCGAATGACCCACCACAACCCCCCTTCTCCAAAATTTTTAATTGGTTATTTAGTCGGTTAATTACTTGCATTCGCTAATTAGTCATCAGGCCTCCACCCCCTTCCAGTCCCCTTCCACACAATACATCTACTACCCATGTATTTTTAGTATCGCCTACTAGAGCGCACAGGCAAGTTTGAATACTATTACATCAGGTAGCGGGGAATCCACGAGAAACGTAATCTGTAGCAGCCACTGATGGAAGTAAAAAATATTTTTTTTAAGGAGACGAGGCCTCGCATACGTAAGACGCATCGTTTTAGCGGCAGCACCGACGCGACGGCGAGGACAGGCGTGGGTTGGTACGACACTCACAGTTCACAAGTTGGCAGCTGTGAGTTGCACTTTGCTCTTCATGTAACTCTAGCTGCGGACGGCGCGCGACCGCATGGGGCCTGGGAAAGAGCGAGAATCTCGCCTACAGCAGTGCCTTCACGCTAGCTAACAAGACTTGGAATATTTCACATTTGAAATATCAATTATAGCATAAATATTTGTTATGTCGGTCACGAAACATCAAATGTGAAATATCATACAGTAAAAATTAATTTTAAATGTTTAACCATTCACACCAAAGTCAATTTGGAACAATCTATATGGTAAGGAGGAGGGGGGAGGGGGGAAACCTCACATGCAAGTTGTCATGGGGGAAAAAAATTGCTTTAATCCTAGACGAGTTGGAAAAACTTGGGACCTACTCGCTAACCGCTAACTTCTCATCGTTGCCCTACTAGTGAATAAATGTTTTTAAATGTGAAAATATCTTTCGACCTGGTGTCATTTCGCATAAAGAGCTATCTATTTTACGTTAAAATGTAGCAGGCAGGTTTCATGTACCCGGAGTCGTTTTTATGCAGTTGCTACAGGAACACTAATCAGTCAAAGAGAGAGACTTTGAGCGATGAGACTATAATTATTTTCTATACGTTAAAAACATAAACAAATATGGCTGCACCAGCTCGCCTGGTGACGAAATCGGTAATTAATACACTACCGCATGGTTGTACTTTCCTCATATCTGTTAAGGAAACTGCTTTGGAAAACTCTAAAAATGCGATATTGGTTTTTTATAATCTTCACGATTATTTTTTCTTGAGTACACTTGATATGATAAAACAAAAACAATATAACAAGAGCTTAGATAAATGATTTTTACCTTTTCTGGCAAAAAGTTGTATTCGTAGAACATATATTTAGGGACTACTGATATAAGCGTATTCGCGCAAACAAAACGATTTCGCAGAAAATGTTTTGGTGCATAGTCCTCTTTGACAAAGTTCCCGGTGGAACCGGCGCTGGCCTCACCAAACCCCCCCCCCNNNNTCACCAAAACTCCCCTCCAGGTGGCCGATAACTATTAAAAGGCCATACCTGGAGCTCTTCTTTCTACTTTTACGTCAACTCCCGCAAGCTAGATCTAAATCGGCTCTTTTTCTTTCGCAGGGCACCACCGGGAACTTTGAATTTTGAAATCCGTCATGCTGGTCGAAATGAATTTTTAAACACGCATTCCTATCGCGCTCGCGCTTGTCCTTCTTTCACGGGAAAATTCAAGCTTGACGGCACTACCCTTAGCACAGTGCGTCCGAGCTTAGTCTGGGGGACAGTGTGGGGGCCGAGGGTGCGCACCTGGTTGCCGAAGACGCCGATGGAGCAGGCGGTGGCGACCTCCTCGGGGCCGAACCAGACGGCGGCCATGCGTGGCGACGTGGTCAGCTGGAACACCTGGCCGACGGCGACGAGCGTCTGGCCGGCGAACGTGACGGCGAAGCGGTCGGGCGCCACCGAGAACACCTTGATCCAGGAGCCGATGGCGGTGAGGCCGGACCCCAGCAGCGTGGCCCACCTCAGGCCCTGCGACAACAAACACGCTATACATCACACACACACACACACAACTCCCTCAAACATTGTGCTCTGGCTTTGGGGACGTAGCCCATCCGGTCATGTTCTTCGAATGATACTGTACGACGAAGGTAAGTGATCAAACGAAATACTACTTCGGACAAAACGCCATTGCAGAGCTACGTCGCCAAGGAGAATACGAAAGGAAGACTAAAAATAAAAGCATACACGAAAACAAGCCAAGACTAGATGTAAAGAGTGAAGATATTTGGGTGGCTCTTAACACTGAGGTCTTGAGAGCCGACGAGGGTGAAGCGAGGTGAGAATGGAGCAGCGCCGGAATGAAAGAGCGGGGAAACGGGAGATATCCGAGAAAACTCGCCATCCAACGGCATCGTCCAGCACGATTCCCACTTGCGAAAATCCGGAGTGAACCGGCCGGAGATTGAACCCGGTTCGCCTTGGTGGGAGAAGACCAGATGTTGTCAACCGATATTTACAACAGAAAAATAATCTACAAAGAATTCAGTTAAGAGCCTACCAGTCAGAACGAAACCATAAAAAAAAATAGAAACAAATGAACGAGCAACAAAGACGACAATATACACAAATACACGCAAAATAACTGTAGGCCGAATGACGATAACACTGACTAATACTGAGACGAAGAGAAGTACGTAAGCTGAAAACCCGAAGACACAACGAAGACAGCACATNCGATAACACTGACTAATACTGAGACGAAGAGAAGTACGTAAGCTGAAAACCCGAAGACACAACGAAGACAGCACATACAGTTGGATGCATGTTTTATTTTTGTTTTGAGTATCTGTTGACAACAGTTAGTCTTGAGTTGTTTTTGTATATCTATTTTAATGTCAACGACTAGGTTTTCCTTAGAGACACAGTTCTGCAATGGCCTAGGTCCTAATTAATTTTTAATTNTATTTTAATGTCAACGACTAGGTTTTCCTTAGAGACACAGTTCTGCAATGGCCTAGGTCCTAATTAATTTTTAATTTAACCCTCCAGTCAATTTAGACATTAAACTCGAAAATAACACAAAACTAGCAACTAAAGCACCCACAAAAATTTAAAATACGCAGAAAATTGCAAACGTAAAAATTTTGAACATTCCAGAAGTCGGTGCAGTGGAAAGACGATGGTGCACTTACGACACCAAACCCAAAGATGAGAACGGTAAGCGACGGCGGATACTACACTACTGCGAGAAGAAACAGCGCCCTCCCCGACGACTTTTATAAACAGTTTTTAAAACTAAATTTTAGAAGGGCACTTCATCCAGCTCCAGGGGTGCCAATTTCTCTACACAACCTTGCCCTCCCTCCCTGACCTAACCGAGAAAGTTTCCAAAGCACTTTCCTGACTTTAAACATTGGCCGTAGTCTATGTTCTACATTTTTCTCTCTTTGTTACTATGAAAACATATTTGTATCAAGTTAAATTGTCAACATTTAAAGAATAATGCGTAAGTTATGATTTTTTTAAATTATATATAAAAGTGAAGTTATCATACGTTTTCTCAGAAGGAAAAAAAATAGTAAAAAAATAATATTACAAATATCTTCGTGCTATATTTAAAAGAAATTTTTAAAAAAGGAACACTTAGAACAAATTCCATGATTAATTTGCATATAAATTTTTTATTATTTTTACTTTGATGAACATTGTAGGAAAAATTATCCATAGACTTGGTAAAACTGAAAATTAAATATTCTCTCGAGTACAACGACGGTTGACACACAGTATCGTCATAGTCTGAAATGTGTCCCATTTGCGTTTAATGTGGTTTGCATGCGAGAATGTGCCGCAAGGGGGCATACATGTCCCTCCATCATTCATAGCTGCAAGGCACTGAGTAAGGCCATAGTAGCAGTGTAAGCCACAGAACCAACTTCAGTGAACACGCAGCATGCCACGACGGCGCATTCGACAAGCCTTTGTCCAGCTGGATGAGTGACAGACACACCGCATCGCCGGCCTCCGGGAAGCAGGTTGGACGTTTCGGTGCATCGCTCGCCTGTTGAACCGTTCTGCCTCTACTGCGAGTCGGCGTTGGACTCAATGGGAACAGACACACACCCGTCTGGAAGGCTCGGGTCGACTCCGGCGGACCACCAGCAGGAGGAACGTTACATCATACGACAGGCTATAAACACTCCGCGGGCATCGCTGAGCACCAACCAGGGACACGTCACGATAGCTGAGGATACGACTGTGTCCGTCAGTACCGTATCCAGGTACCTAGCAGAGCGGGATCTGTCGTCGTGGCGTCCCTTTCGATGCCTACCACTATGACCTGAGTATCGCCGAGCCGAGCGACTTTTTTTCAAGAACGCGTAGCATGGCAGCTAGCGGATTGGCGACGAGTGGTGTTCAGCGTCAAATTACAGTTTCGTCCTGGATACAGACGACCGCCGAATCCCGAGTCCAGAGCCGTTATGGCCAGCTCCGTGATACACGCTTTATTGTAGAGTGGCACGCCGCTCCGATGAGAGGTGTCATGGTGTGAGGTGCGATTTACTAGGATTCCCGCACACCCACTGGTGGTTGTCGAAGGAACCCTGATGGCGCGACGATACGCCGAGGAAATTCTGCGACCATGTACATTACCATTCCTGGCGCAGCTCGACAACTACGTTTTTCATCGGAATAATGACAAGCCTTGCATAGCACGGGTGCTTCTGGTCTGCCTTCGTGATGTCAACGTGCTTCCTTGGCCATCACGGTTCCCAGACCTTTCGCCCATCGAGAACTTAGGCCAANCTGCCTTCGTGATGTCAACGTGCTTCCTTGGCCATCACGGTTCCCAGACCTTTCGCCCATCGAGAACTTAGGCCAGCGGCAACTACGGCGGATTTGGAGGGCCAGTTGCGCCAGCTGCGGAAGGATATTCCTCAGGAGAACATCCGACGTCTGTACGTCTTCATGCCCGACCGTATCGCTGCCTGCCTCGGTGTTACGGGTGCTCCAGCACCATGCTAAGTGCACCCTGCAAGTGTTGGTCCCCTGCAATAAATGCTTGGCGTGGTACAATATTATGATGTTTTCGGTATGCATCTACAATATCCTGTGCCTGTACCCACTTACGTGCTCCTACGATGACACCTTCAGTGTGATCAATTTTTTGGCAGATGAATGTAGTTGCAGTGATAATTTCGTGTGGCTGCGTATACAATGGGGGGAGAAAGTGTATTACCAGATGTGTAGTGCAAAATGGTTAGTATATATGAGTAAATGTAACAAAACTGACAAATTGTAGCCAAGTTGTTTATTTCAAAGACAAGTAAAAAACACAGTGAGTCCGGCAGGCTAATCATGCGTGAAAATTTTCATTTTTCGAAAAATTTTAAAAATGTTCATTAGCTACATCATTTTCAGGAAAGTATTTTTGAAGAAAAATTAAATGATATCACAGTTTTTGTTATTTAATTTATTTCAACTAGGGACTATTTCATGTAGAGTTCTAGTATTATATTTTACATTGCAGTGGTAAACTTTTGACAGCTACTGTACAAACAGCACTGCAGATATTCGCTATAAATTAATGCTTGGCCATCAGTTTTGTTCGTCTCTGTATTCGCACTTACGACTTCCATGTTTGTTCACACAGCACCGGACACGTTTTTGATACTGAACAACCTTCTTTACTGGCTGGCTCTGTGCCAATATAATGCCGAGTTGAAAGTGTTCCAATCACATGTTCTTTCCTACGTAGAATAATATACTTACAACCCACACAGTTGGGTAATTTATACTTTAAGTGTTGCTGACGTAACATTACGTTGCAGAGTACCGTATGAAAACTGCTGGCGAAGTAATATTTATTCGCTGATGTCTTGAAAGAATGGGGATTTGGTAACGTTATTGCAAACTCCGTACAATTTGGTTAAATTCAGGCAAAGGTAAATATTACGTTGGCAGCATTCAAAAAGTTAAGGTAAATGTCGAAAAACATTTTTTTATTATCAGATATTCCGTAGAGGGGTTGTGTGAATAATTTAAGTGATCGGGAAACCCCGCGGATTCCAAAAGGTTGAAAAGTACAGCCTTTGGTACAAAAGTGCCGATTTACAAATCGTGGTAAACGTACAACCAAATGCTTACACGACTCAATACCATCTTACCCAGAGTATTGAGGTATACAGAGGTGAAACGTCCGCTTGTTCCGCGAGCTNCTCCGTACAATTTGGTTAAATTCAGGCAAAGGTAAATATTACGTTGGCAGCATTCAAAAAGTTAAGGTAAATGTCAAAAAACGTTTTTTTATTATCAGATATTCCGTAGAGGGGTTGCGTGAATAATTTCAGTGATCAGGAAAACCCACGGATTCCAAAAGGTTGAAAAACACAGCCTTTGGTACAAAAGTGCCGATTTACAAATCGTGGCAAATGTACAACCAAATGCTTACACGACTCAATACCATCTTACCCAGAGTATTGAGGTATACAGAGGTGAACCGTCCGCTTGTTCCGCGAGCTCCAGCCGTACACGCACCACAACAATGGCCTCACTGGCCAGCAACATAGTGGAATGCCGTTCGCCAATCAGCGCTTGTTATCCCATGTTCGCCAGCCGGCAGCCCAACCAATAGGAAACCTTTCACAACGCAGAGTAGTGAATCGGACACAAGGCCCATTTTCAGAGCATAGCGCAGCCAATCGGAGAACGGGCGCGATCGCATCAACATAACCTTTGCGTGTCTGTGTAGGCCTGCACCTACTCTGTTCCCCGGTCATCGGACCAGCGGCGGCTTTACACTTTAGAGCTAGGATTTGCCACAAAACAATTATGCGTCAATAATTATGCAGTAACCGCGGTTAATTCTTAAGTCCAGCCAATGAAAACTTGCAACAATCCTGCCCTGTATACTTCTGTTCATAACCTAACCTCGTATAACACAACCATATTTAATCCGGATATACTTCTAATAATACATTTTCTAGAAGATAANTCCGGATATACTTCTAATAATACATTTTCTAGAAGATAAGCTTATGTTTGTGAACAGCTATAATCATAAACGTCTTTTCAATATTTTTAAAACTTACATTACTGTAAATAACAGTTTCTCGCCAACAACACCGACCGATCTGTTCTGATTGGTCACAGTGGAACAAGTTTTACTTAAGATATAAAATACAACTATTTATTTTAACCCTTAACGAAATCCCAACAACGCACATGAACAAAGTTCCGTTGGAAATCAGTACACAAGACAACACGTTTTCAGTTATTTTGTACAGGTCATAACGCATAATTTAATGTTTCTTTTTTCTATTGTAAACCCAACTTTTAGAGTATGAGTATGATGCTTGCCGACACACACCACTCGGTCGAAGTAGGAAGCAGTGACGTGCTGTGCTAAGGCGGTGGCATACTTTACACTTCATGACACTTGTTGGGTGTCATTGTAAACAAATACTGTTGGAAATCGCGAAAATGTTTAGAGCCAACCAGAGAAGACCGCTACTTAAGAGGAGGACTTGAGTTCAAGTGTACGCAGTTTTATAACAATACTAGCTGACCCGGCAAACGTTGTTTTGCCATAAAAAGTATTTCTAGTGATTATAGTATTAGAAAAAAATAACTATAACTTATTGTAAGTGTGTGAGGATGTGGTATATAAGTGGAAGAGGCATGGAGCTCTGTGGACGATGACGGAATATAAAATTANATAAAAATTTTGTTCAAACAATAAAAAAAAATTGTTTGGGGGTGGCCACCCTTATTACTTAGGGGTGTAAAAAATAGATATAAATCTATTCTCAGACCTACCGAGTATACATAAAAAATTTCATAAAAATCGGTCCAGCCGTTTCGGAGGAGTTCAGTGACTAACACTGTGACGGGAGAATTTTATATATTAGATAAAAGAGTATCCGAGTAATATATATACATATATATATATCCGGTGTTTTTGTAACGAATTTTACAGAGTTACAGGCTCCTTAATATAAATATAAAACATGTTTTCATGAATTCATTACATACATAAAAAATTAATAATTAAAATAGGAACACTTTCAAACTTTACAGTTCCATGAAATACGTATCCAGTGTCTTTGTAAGTAAGAGTACTTGAAATTATGAGAACGTAAACTATAAATAAATGATTTTAATAATTATGATAGATACATCGTGTCACTGATTAAAAACCAATTGAAAACGTAAGGTCACATGCAGAATGGGAAAAGCGAAAGGGGTTTCAGCCTCTCAAGAGAAGGCCCCTACATGAATCCGTTCTTCGAGCCAACACATTTTAGTTCTTTAAATGAACAAATATTTTTTTAACACATAAACTGCTTCAACGAATGAATACACGTTCAATACTGGAGTATCTAGAATGACATCGACCCACACAGACGACAGTAAATAAGTAGATTCCAGGATATTTCGTCAATTTCTCGGGTAGTAAGCTAGCTTCCACAGTCCTCTTTAACACTTGCGCGATATACTTGCTCATTGGCTGCATTTCTTTAGCCATCAATACGTGATTCGGTCACGCAAACTTCTAAGTTGTTTGTTATTGGTTCACTGGTATCCACAGTGTGTCTATGCTGTACATGTAGGCAATTACGAAACGAATCTAAATGTGTCCAAATGAAACATTTTAACAAATCTTTGTTTAAGTGCTTTTGCAATTTTTCGTTCTCGGGACAGTAATGTTATTTTAATACATGATTCGGTCACTCCTTCTAAGTTGTTTGTTATTGGTTCACTCGTCTTCACAGTGTGTCTAATAAATTTATGTCCAATGGGAACACCCCGGAATTATACAACTGTTTGAAATGTAGCCTGACACAAAACGAATCCACGAGATTCACGGGTCGCTACCAACAAGGGAAGAAAAATTGTAGGCCATGTACACAGTATATTGGAAACTAGAAAACATGAAATTGTTGTTAGGAACATTAATAAATTACGAATATGCCAATTATTACACTTATTTGCGTGAAAACCAACAGAAACAGGATTAAATGAATTCAATATTTTCTAAATTAAACATCACATTTATTATACGGCGTTAGGACATAAAACCTATTTTTTTCTTAAAAAATCAATATTTTTTTTAGTACGTACGTTAGAATGTATATGGCTATGGACAGGGATTTTTTTTCAAAGGTTGTTATCAGAAGTCCTCAATTGACCTCGAACAGCCTATATTCAATTGCTCTACCCTCACTGAACTCAAACATAGCAATAATTTAAAATGCCGAGTGTTGAGAAGAATATGAACGCTCCCCGAGTGACGGCCTTTCTAAATGGGAATATGATATGCCCGTCTTCCCAGAATAGTGTCGCAGAATGAGACGCTGATATGGAGTGGCTACGGAATGCAAGAGCAGGAGGAAATAGAAGCGCCTCGAGAAAACACATCTGCAAGCAGCAACTGAGTTGAAAGGTTGTGGTCGGCGCTTATCAGTGAGGTCGTGAGAACCAACGAGGGTGAAGTGAGGTGGATATGGAGCAGCGGCGGAATGCAAGATCAATAAAAAAACATGAGTACCCCGAGAAAATCCACCGGCAAGAGAACACGTCCGCCACGTTTCCCCAAAGCGTAAACCACACGTGTACCTGCCGGGGACGAGACCTGGGTCGCCGTGGTAGGATATTTGTCCGCTACCCACTGTGGCAATAAACCCAGAAGTGAACATAATTGCACATCCGCCCGGTGTGCTCGTGTTAGAGCGGGGTCGCTATGGGCAACCAGATGTCCTATTCAAGGGACAGACCTGTACTTCGTAGCCAGCCAGGAGAGTAGATGGATGGGGACAGAGCAAAGTAGCAATGAAGAGGAGGAAACTGGAGCACCAAGATGAAACCTTCACACTACATTAGTGTCCAACGTTTTTAATAATGTTTCTGTTTTGAAGTGATGCTAAATGGGTACCTGTGGCGTGTGATACTTTTTGGTGTTTGAATAACTAGGTTTAAGTGGCAATGACATCCCAATTGTCGCGGGAACAATTATTTTCTGGTCGTAGCGGCGGAAATGTTAGACAATGTACCGTTGGCAGCAGTGTGCAAGGAGGGCGAGCTCACCAGCTTGTCGAGGATGAAGGAGACGGGGAAGATGCAGGGCACGAACACCATCAGGTAGATGACGGACGTGAAGTCGACGGCGGTGGAGCCGACGCCGTAGTACTGCGTCACGATAGACGGGATGATGCAGTACTGGATCCACTGGAAGCAGTTGACGAGCATGCACGACGAGAAGATGACGAGCATGGGCCAGCGTCGGCGGTACACCTTGATGGCCATCGGCGGCTGGGGTCGGCCGTTCGCCGTCAGCGGCACCTTGGCGTACTCCGTCGGCTTGGACATCCTGCCTGAAGACTCTTCCCTGGACGACCCTCGTGAGCTGCTCTGACGTCTGAGATTAGCTGTTCGTCCCTTGCTGACTTCGCCTCACCCGCAGACCCGGATATATGAACGATGAAGGACTCACCAAAAATATGCACCTCTACATTCCACTACCTTGCTATATCGAAAGAACTCGGTCCATCAACTTTGGCAGTAATGGTCCCACCTCAACCTCTAGCCCAATACAAAGTACACACCTGGGCTGAATTTGCAGAACTCCTCTCTCCTCTCGGTTATATTTATAGCAGTCTTGAAACAACCACCTCGTTGTCTAAGAACAAACATATTCGCGCTCGATAAACAGCTGCCCAAACATGACATCAGCCACCGCGCGACCAAGATTGTCAGAGCAAATCTCGATCTCCACTTGGCATCGGATTTACATATCCACTTCCGTCACTTGTCTTATTGGAAGAGTCAACGGGGACTGTTTCAAGGGCGTCCGGGGCTTAATGGCAGCGGTGTTACGCGTTCGGTAAGTCATTCGGTTTCAGACTTTGGTCTGATCTCGACATTTTCCCTCAGATCATGATGTTATCACTTTCGAATTCCCGTGGTTACGGGTTGGGGGAGGGTGCATTTATGTTTCATTTCCGTAACAAAAATTTATTGAGCCCTTATTGAATTGAAAGAGTGGTTGGATATTAAATCACAATCACTTTCAAACCACAAATTTTTTAAGCCATGAACTTGAGATGAAAGTGTCAGTTGAAGGAGCGGACTAAAAAACTTCACAAACAACATCCAAAATTTGTTTACAACTGCTCACACTAACTTGTAGAATAAATTGCCAGAAATTTCACAAATTTTGCAAGTTTTTCTACAATTTAGTCTATTACAAATTTGTTGGTACAGTGAATATGTGTCTGGGCCAAGAAAGCCCTTCGTTTATTTTTCTCTTAAGAACGTCCGTCATCGAACCCGCTTCATTGTGCCGTTGCAAATGGTATTTCAAGAATTCTGCTATAATATTTTCAAGATATTCGTTGGAGCACGGAATGCATTCACTGTGGATAGAAAGGTAAGCCACAATATAAATTAATAATTTATGTTGCTTATGTTTTTCTTAATCAAAAAAGCTCATTTTGGAAAACGGTTCCAGTAAATGGAATTGACTGTAGATAAATGGAAATGATTCCACTGAAAGCCTATTTGATAACTTATGGAACTTNGATCAAAAAAGCTCATTTTGGAAAATGGTTCCAGTAAATGGAATTGACTGTAGATAAATGGAAATGATTCCACTGAAAGCCTATTTGATAACTTATGGAACTTAAGGTCACTGATTTAAGTGAGTGATAATGTCTCAGAGCAAAGTTTACTTTGTAGTTCACTGATAGGTAAATACAGTAAAATAACTGAGTTTCCTTGGTACGCCTAGCAAAATTGCTAGCAAGTTAACCACACCATTGTATAAATCGTATTGATAAAGCACAACTAGTTAAGATTTTATTCCCTATACGTCATGGTACTTGCAAATTACCAACTGTTGTCTTTCCGACATCTGTTCAACACTCTATCAACGAATAAAAAATCACAATAATATATTTTTAACGGATTTATTTTAATTAATAGGTTAACATAATATGTTATTGCATGTTTAAGCATTATTCTCATAAAATTTATTAAGTTGGATTTATATTGGAAAATAATGTTGGCCCAATATTAATTTTATGTTAGTATTCCTACACAACCTATTTACATCCTTGCCAACCAAAAGCCAACGGTTGGATTAAGGTATATATTCCATCACAACGTATTTCCAACCTTGCCAACCAATTTTTAACCGTTGGCCCAACGTATGTTGCTACTGGGGAACGTACGTACATTTGTTCAGGAAACAGTAAAATTAATTCTGAAGTTCCAAACATTATATAGTTGCATTTGTATATTTGCAGCCAGGTGTATGGTACATTTTCCATAGTATGCTTAAATTAAATACTTTCATCGCCATTTAGGAAGTTTGCCAATTTATTTTACAGTGTCAGTTGAGGGGGGTTGATTCCCGTTTAGAGCTGCAAATTTTAATAAGTCTTAAATGACTATCTCGGAAACGTGCTTCCTCGTACCGATGCAAGTATTTTGTCCTCCTTGGGATATAGTTTGCTGCTAGGAGGTTGCCGTCGCACGATTGTTCGAGGCTTGGATCTGCCTCACGTGTCGTGACGTCGGCCCTTGTTACTGCCACTTCTCACCGCGCCTCGTCGAGTGTTTCTCGCCATTGTTTGTCGTCGCGTCGACGAGACGTTCAAACACTGCGCACCAGCGGAAACTAATGCGGTGCGTAAACACTGCCCACGTGCACCGCACGCCCAGGAGGACCTGGGGGAAACGCGACGGGCAATCGAACACACTTGCAATCAACCACTAATTGAAAAAAAAATCTTGTTCGTTACTGCATACACCATATTGCAATTTTTGACCAAAGCACTTGTAATAATGTTTGCAGTCAACTCGGAAAATTACTTCCGCATGCTACCATCTAAATACGGGTTATCCGCTGTCAAATGAGCAATTTGTAATCCCAACTTAGGATCTACTTCCCTGCCCATTTTGTGTCTTTCCACTATGTGTTAAACTAACATCACCAAGGGACTGTTCGCTTTATTCATGTGCCGGCAAGTGAACTAAAAACATCACAGTTTCAATGCGATGTTGATACGTGGAACTACTTTCTTCAGTTTGCTGACAACTTCACGTCATTTGTGTACAAAGAACACAACTGGTTCGCTATCAACTAATAACTTTCTAAATCCAACTGTAGAGAAAAAAACATCCCTGCCCCTAACTGCACGCATTATAATGTAAATATTAATTTCATACTTCCGGTAATGTTTACAACTACGCAGGGAAATAATTTCCGTGTCTTAACGTTGTATTAATGTCACAAACTTTAAATCTCTACATGCTGAATTTATTAATTTTTACTATTTGTTTTACGCGCGTATTTTTTTGTTATTGGCATTTTAGTTTCATATCTACGTCCCTAACAATTTCACAGTTTCATTCGATCGCAGTATGGATGTGGTAATCGAGTCCTCGATAATGTTAATTTTCGTTGAGGTGGAAGTATACAAAATGTGCAGGAAATTAAATCGTATGCACGGTTGCCTAAATTTCTCAGGTAACAGCGAACATTTTATACGAAATTGACCGAAATGAAAAACTTTAAAGGGTTTTCAAATGCGCCCAATTAAATGAAAACATACACTATATGTCTCACGGCAGCGCAGCCCAGAGCAGTACACAGTCTGTCAAATTTATCCAGTGTAATAGGATTTTTATTCTCGTTATATTTCACAAATTCTTTAGTATCTCATTTTTTTTGTCTAGCATACCCTTTACGGGTATTGCTGTAGACTGAAATTTTTTTTTAAAAATATACATTAGTACCGTGAGCGTGTGTTTGTTTAGACTTTAGGATAACTTCCGATAGCTCTTTAGACTTCCAGACGATAACGCAGTTATCTTTTAAATGGAGTCTATTATATCATTTATCTAAACATACATTTGAACATATCCTGTGTTTTTTTTCAGCTTCACAACTCGTTACTGCCAGGCTGGTTTTATTATAGTTTGAATCAATTTAAATATATCTGATTTAAGAATGGCATGGTAATCTGGCGGAAATCTGTATTTGCTGACATCTTCCTGGCTCTTAGAAAAATATAATATGGACCAGTGGCGTAAGTTTAAAACGAAGTTGACAGTTAAGATCAAGATGTCACCGTGATTAGCAAGTGGAAGCTATTTTAGATGTGTTACGGCTCGAATCTTTTGCAAAGCCACGTGTGTGGGAATGCAATTGCAGTGAATTTGAAAAAAACAGGACATTTCTGAAGTCAAATACCAAACTGGGAGTGGCAGTGGAAAAGACTGAAGTAAGGATATTTTATTCGTAAACTCGCGTCAGTAATCGAAGTCGTTCAGCGTCAGAAAGCGGCGGAAATGCGTCGAGTATCGCCTGCCACGTGGCAACCTCTACTACACGACAGTCGTGCAGGTTGCCTATCTCGAAGGCGGCACAGCTTCTCCTGCATTGCTCCAGAATACACACACCGTCTCTGCACACGTTTAGACACTTGTAGAGGGGGAAACGACCTGCGTGCGCAGCTCCGACTTTGTAGCATACAATCTGAAAACATTATTACATCACACGCAGCTCAACTGCAGAAGTAGTTTACGATGGATGCCAGTTTCCTAGGGGAGGGACCCCAGGCATTTAGAACATAGCACTTATATTTATATACTCAAAATACTTAGTTCAATCATGTAAGGACATGCTTGCTATAACAGCGGCATTAAATATATCAGACATAACACAGAGGCCTATAACATGAAAGTGAAAATTAAGCATTTCGCCTACCAGGGCGTACATATTTTGCGTGTCCGAGGCCCAGAAGCA
>NQII01001452.1:263372-313746 GCA_002778355.1 Clitarchus hookeri
AAATAAAATGTTAAGCAAACCTGAAATAAATTTAAAAAATATTAAACACGTGAGAACGCACTACGAGTAATCTCTTATATAGATTTCAAAATCAAAAGGAATCTGTACGACTTCCAATCGTGTTTAATTTCAGTATGCAATACTTTTTAGTTTATATAAAGAGCTGATATTAGTATAAAAATAACGATAAATGAAATATTAGGTTAAACAAGAATCGCACTGATTCTCTACAGCACGGCCATCCGGGGGCTTATGAGAGATTGGCGTTGCCATGTTAATGTTGTTGGATGGACTCCTTGAATGTTGACACATTTCATTGCAAAGTATTGTGTCTATAATATGTAATCAAAGTGAAAGTTTTTCTCCCCCACCCGATATCCTAGTAAAAATCAAACCTATACACACACACACACAGAGAGAGAGAGAGAGAGAGAGAGACAGGCACGCACACGAAACATCTAATTTTTAATACTCACATTTTGGGTTTATATAATGAAATGTTTTTCGCTTGCATCACATATTCTTTTGTGTGAAATTCTCAAGATTAAAAACTTTACGCTTGTGGAATATCCATTAATAATATATACATTACTTTTATGATGGGTACGTGCATGTACGAACACATGTACACACACACAGTCGAATGTAAACATGGCCATGTGACTGCCACATGGCAATGTTTGTTTACCCTTGGCAGAAGGATACGAAATGGGCTTGAAAGTAGATCTTTAGCAGGGCTTCAAGAAAGTCTCTTCCAGTCATGAACCGACTATAGATCCGTCCCTTTCATGGTTCTACAGAAAGTTTCAAGTTTTACAGTTCACTGTAAATGGCGTGAATTGACACAAATTAGAGAAACAAACTAAAGCTCTGGAATTCCTACTCCTGGCATTGTAGACTGAAATCGTGTCTGACTGTTTCTACTGTAATAAACGTCTTCATATTTTTCTCAACCTTAATCACTGGTGCAAAAGGCTGTGTTCACACAGGGCAGATAAAGAAAATTTAAGTCCAATAAAAAGTGTTTTGTAAAATTATAACTGTTAAAATCTTTTTTTATTAATTACACTTTTATTTATTATTTTATAATAAGTATGCTACCTAAGTTAGTGAAGATAAGGCGCTTTTTCTATCAGCACAAAACATTTGGCTTGAAGCCTTTTCTTTAAAGGAAGTTTCGAAAGTGGTT
This sequence comes from Clitarchus hookeri, assembly GCA_002778355.1. NCBI lineage: Eukaryota > Metazoa > Arthropoda > Insecta > Phasmatodea > Phasmatidae > Clitarchus > Clitarchus hookeri. The sequence goes on from NQII01001452.1 coordinate 264,562, forward strand.
ACAACATGTTATTTACTGAATGTATCGTCTCCGTAGCTTGTCGGAATGTTCTGGTTTCCGCTGCAAAGAGAGTTTTCGTTACCAACTTCTATAAAGGCTCAACACAGGTTTGTTAAACTCAGAATTTGCTGTCGCTTTAAACCCAGACTTTGTAACCAGACGTTTCTCTTAAATGCTTGACACCTTAGAAACCTCTAACGTAAAATAAAAGAAAATTTATATTTTAATAACATTACAGTTTCCAGCTATTGATTTTTTAATTGGAAAAATCTAATGGATACAAACAACAAGCAATTTATAATATACGAATATTTTTACTGGCCTTTTGCATTGCGATTCCTTGTCAGTGTAATGATTCCATGAGTAATGGTTTTCACATTTTCCTTTATTTTTATGTATGCCCTCGTCAGAGTGGGATATATCCACAGATAAAAACTCTAAGGAAGCTCCGATTGAAAAATGAACATATTCGCCATTTCTGGTAGTTTTAAAGAAACTACTAAATATATCAGTTTGCATCTGTGGACCTGTACGGAATAAATGGATAGAGTAAATACTACAATTTAAGGTGACATCGCTGGCCTGAAATAAAGTTCCACATTACTTTAACAAAATGTCTCGCGCAGAAACTTAAATTTGCGATGTCAGGAACAGCCCAAAATAAAGGCATTGCTTTGGCGAAATACTTCGAATTCAGTTATTTGGTAGATTCTGATAGGTAGATTGGTGACTCGTATCAGCATAATACACTATAAATTAGCATAAATAATCAGAACAACTTTATAATTCGTGCTTACAGTCCTTGACTGTCTGCAGTGACTCAGTTTACACATATTGGCTTTAAATTGCTACTATTTCGTATACATGGGGGAAACGGCAGATCGCCGATAAAAACCCGCCGACCAGCGGCATCGTCCGGAACGACTCCCACATGCAAAAATCAGGGTGCGACCCCACCGGGAATCGAACCCTGTTTAGCCTCTCTCACTTTGTACACTGGTTTATGCTTACATTTAAAACTTAAAAAGTCAGAAGTTTTTTTTTCCCCCTTCAATTTTTAATGATAATTTTAGTTTTAGTAACACGACATAAATGGAAATTTCACAAGTATACCAAATCAAAACATCTGTAGCTTGGTTATGAAGATAATAACTTAAAAATTTTGCATCAGAAATGAAAAATAGACAAAGTTTGATTTAATCATAAGCGTTCCCTTAAGTTATAGAAATGTTGTGAAGCATTTTATTTGAAAACCGAAACATGGCTTGCATACAATCAGCGATTAAGTTGAAATTCTTTATGCTATTCTGTAGACACTAAAAGTGTTTTTACGCTGTAATAAAACATTTCTTACGAGCTAATGTTTGACCCACTTTGCGTATGAAATGTTTTTAAATTTCCGTAATTAAGTAAATGTGCTATAAAAACTATTATTTTCCTTTTTTTTCGTTCTTTTTTTTGCACTTTCATAAAATTCTCTTTTGAGATATAAAAGGTAGAATATTATTTTGGCCACATGAGCATCATTAATTTTAAAGATGTTTCATCAGGTAATTATGCTGTTAGTCACAAGCAGTGACAAAAGGAATTCTTCCAGGTTTCTGCGACCTTTATCATAATGAGTGCATTTCCTCCGAAATGAAGCCTCGCGGCAGCAGATGTTTCACCATATATCTCGGCGGGTTTATCCAGGACCTCTGAACTGAACACTTTATCTCCCGGCACATGAAACTCAGAAGACCAACTATAAATCACCTGCGGCAGCTCCCCTAGCGGAACTTGTTTGATAGTGCATTTAATGTGAACTCTTACGTTGTAAAAACACCAAGAATCTGCGGGAAGAGAGTATAATTTAATTACTGGTCGATTAGGAGAACGTGAAATAACGACAAACTGTGTTTTTCTTAGTGGTAACCTCAGGAACATGTTTATAAGAATTAATATGATCAAATTTAATACTGAAATATATGTATTCCAAGTAGGTACCTGAGTGAATTTCACTTCAAAGTTCATTAATAAATGATCTCACTCCAAAAAAAAATATATTACACCGAAATACATTCGAATAAAATAATTCATCGCCCAACAGCACACCAGCTTGGCTATCGGTTTTCTAAACTTTTGCAAAGAGTTTTTTATTCTTCTAACGTACTTTACTATAAATAAAAAAAAGAAACGTCACAAATTAGTTAAGAGAAAAGAACACACATGAAAATATCTTTTCGCGGATCAGCCAGGCAAAATATAACTTCGAATATTGTCAATTTCAAACAATATTTTTTATTTATAATTGCAATCAGTTACTAAATAGGTATTAAAAGCCGCCCACAACAGATAATAGGACCGGTAAATAATTTCGACGACAAGGCAGTCTTCAAACCTTGTAAGTAAGGATGTTGGAANGGGGGGGGGCATTTTCTCCTCCCCCAATCTTACTAAGAGGCGCCAAAGACACCACGTCATATAGCTGTACATTTTTATACAAACGCATGTTTATAATGTTGGAGGCCACTAAATAATGTTATGTGAGAATTTGTTTGCTGGCAGAAGGTTTTTGTGCGGACAGGAGGCAACACGTGTTTGTAAACAATAACATAAGTGTTTTAGAAACTGAATTTTTGGGAAGGGGCACTTTATTCAGCACCAGGGGAGCCAAAGTGTTCGCATCAACTCCCCCCTCCCCCCGCGGAAACCTAATCTTATTGAGAAAGGTTCCGACTCCCCTACTTGTACACAAAATGGCAGTGATACCATCTTGTGTTTACTTAAGTTTCTTTATAACTTACTGCTGAGATATAATATTAAAATTATAACGTTATTATCACACACAGAACTACTGTACAGAATTTCCTGAAACCAGAATGGACTAATTTATGTTTCGTGTCTTCTCATGGGAGACTAAAAAAATAATAAATAATGAGGTAACATTTATAACGGTTACAGCAGCTGCAACAAAAAATAATATGGGCAAAAATATCGTGAAATTAAAAATATCTGTTAAGAAATGTCCTATTGCCGTAAGAGTACTCGTTTTAAAATGAAGTAATTTGTGCAATATTGTATCAACTTACGGTTACTTCCAACTTTTCCGAAACCCTGCTAATGTTCTACTTTAAATGTTTCCTTCGCCTCACGCAACCAAAGCTTAAATAAGTCTAGACAATTACACCGCAGGGCCTACGCGCAGCATTTATGCGCGCTCACTTCAATATAATTTTGCATGAGAATTATTTCTTAATAGGCATTACCAAGAACGAATAATAGTTTTACTTAGCTATTAATAAGTATTGGTGACCCTAGTAATTATTTTAATCACCCTTTCCTTCCTGTCTTCCTTTAAGTTAGGGTGCCACCTTAAGTGGCATCCACAACACGGTGCGAGTGAGGCTAGCTTCTTTGTTTACAAGGTCAGACACACAAGCGATTCTTGGTGCGTATAATACACCGAGATATCAGCAATCTTTTCTGCAAACATATAGCTTAGCATTAAGACTTAGCAGGNGGGGGGGGGGGACACGTAGACGTTGAGTTCTTGTATTCTCACATGCGCGATAAAATTTGTTTTTTTGAGAAATCTGGACTGAAATTTTACAATGTCCCGCAAGCAGCAAGGCTTATTTCCAATGAAAGAATCGGCTCTCAAGACCCCGATGTTAAGAGCCGCCGTAATCTCTCCACTCCAATAAAATAATCGCTGCAACATTTTTTTTTTCATACCGCAATGAAAGGATATATGATTCAATAAGTGGGTGATTTCTGTTTGCCAGTAAATAAAAGGGAAAAAAATCAGATAATATTCTTTAGTTAACTGGTAGGTTGGAAGGTGTATATTCTCGGGAATAGCATCTTTGTTATAAGGGACGATCTAAGTGCCACGACATTTGCAGGAGTTGCACATCTCTACCGGTGGGAATGTACTCCCGAACACAAACATGGCGATTGTCTGTTGGAGAGTAGCATTTCCTACTTGGACCACCAAGAGCCGGCCAGAATACAGGTTACAGCGAGACTAGAGTTGGGCAATATACGACAACGGTAGTTGTGACACAGGGCATAGGACAATCGTCAAAGCAGTCGCCTCCGAGCACAATAAACCATATCTAAGACTCTTCAAACAGCAGGATGTGCGGTAGGAAAATTTATCGCCGAGATGAAAGTTCAGCAGCTGCAACGCGAAACATTTAAATATTAGCAACGTGAAACTCTCCAGCATTCCCAGTCGTCTTGAATCGTCCTCTCAGCCGCCAGCACACGCTCCACGAGTCCACGTACAGTCGGGACTGGCGCAGGTTTACGGAGCCACCGACAGTTTACTTGGCCACCGACAGTTTACTTAGCCAGTACATCTACACAAATATCTACGTTTCGACGTGTCCTGTGAACCGCGGCAACACTGACACGGAATAAAATCAAGCGTCTCTGTGTAGAATGAGATTGTAGTCAGCGGCTGATGGTGCCTGAAGTATCTTCGGTTGTTCAGGGATGCCGGTAAGCTAACTTAATACAAGTAATACAAAATGTTTTCGTAAATAGTTTTACCGCAGGGCTGTAATTCATTGCTCTTTGCTTCAGAAGTGGCAANAAGTAATACAAAATGTTTTCGTAAATAGTTTTACCGCAGGGCTGTAATTCATTGCTCTTTGCTTCAGAAGTGGCAAACACGACTCGTATTTCCGTTATAAACTGTCACCCTTATTATCTCGGGTTTAAACTACTCAGTTACTAACAGTGTGACTATGCTAAATTAATGAATGTCAAGTCACTCCAGCAAAAGTGAGCGAGTAAAGAGATTTGGGCGGCTCTTAACATCGAGGTCTTGAGAGCCGATGAGGGGGAAACGAGGTGAGTGTGGAGCAGCATCGAAATGAAAGGGCGGAGGAAACGGGAGATCCCCGAGGAAACCCGCCGNGGGAAACGAGGTGAGTGTGGAGCAGCATCGAAATGAAAGGGCGGAGGAAACGGGAGATCCCCGAGGAAACCCGCCGACCAGCGGCATCGTCCGGCACGATTCCCACTTGCGAAAATGTGGGAGCGACCCCGTCGGGAATCTAGTCCGGTTGGCCCAGGTGGGAGGCGAGTAGTCTGACCACTACAACACCGCACCCCCATTCCATCAAGAGAAACTTACAATAATTTTCAAGTCTTGGGATGTCTTTAGTCATTTTACGTTGAAGACTTTATGTATTTTGAAGCGAAGAATTTGTAATAAAACCTTAATGGGCGAAACATNTTTAGTCATTTTACGTTGAAGACTTTATGTATTTTGAAGCGAAGAATTTGTAATAAAACCTTAATGGGCGAAACATCTCGATTTAATTTTTGTTACTTTGTGAACTTCATTAGGCAATATGCACCACGTGTCACACCATCTAATTTCTTCTCATTCTTCTTAGTTGGCAAAGGAGTAGGCTCTACTGTTAGTAAGTTACAAAGTGTATATAAATTACACCGTTTATTTTGTGGGGACCTATTTTACAGACTAAAAAATTTTTTTTAAAAGTTGGTTCTTTATTTTATTGGTGTTTGCAATTTGCATTATTTACTAAAAAATGGTCACAGTAGATAAGTACCTGCTTAGTAAAACAGGTAAAACGGGTAGAGACTGTTCGCAGTTATCTGAGCACTTTTGAAAGTCCTGATTTATGTATACTTTTCTCCTCATTTTGTGTCCTCCCTCCATATGTAAAATTCACATTGCCATGAGCCTAAGTGCTTTATTCATCCGGTAGTCAAATAAAATTGATAAATTGCTAGGAAACTAAATGCATTATTAATACTCCATTTCGTACTCTAATGTGTATCATGAAAAAAAAAACACCATCTTAGTTTACCATAAATATAAACATTACACTCGAAATGCAAGGGCAAGACGTAGAACTTTTTACTAGTTTCGCTGTCAACTTAACTGGGAGTCTGTATGCCAGTGTGTACGGAAGCATATATGCAGTTATTAGCAGTGATTTTATTTCCAAAGGTTGATATGAAAAATGCTCACATTACCATGAGCAGCCTGTACAGCAAAGGAAAAATGTAAATACTCTAATAAAACCTACTGCATTGCCGCACACCACAGATCCATGTGGCCCGAGCCACAGGTCAAAAGTGAAGCCCATTGTACAACTGGTTGATCCATGGAGATGTCAAGGTAAAGATGTAGTTCTTGGTAAGTTATTTCCTTCTTCCTTTGGTTAAAATTCATCAACTAGTTAAGAGATATATTAAACGAGTGCTTCGAGATGTAGGAAACAGAAAACACATCTTTGTTTGAAAATTGCGCTTTTCATAATCCTCTACTTTTGAGTAAATTATAAACAACTCAGATCCACTGAAAACACTACAGCAATGAAATGTACATACACTGTAACATAACTTTACGTCATATGTTTGTTTAGATTGCACACACACATCCAAATAATAATACTAAGTAATTGAAAATTGTCGGTGTTTACCAGACAAGCTGTCTGTCCCGCAGTGGCGGTGATTGTTAAACACACATATGTAAGTTGCGTTGTCCTACCTTTTTTCGGGTCCCCAGCCGTAAAAAGATACATATCTACTGGATTAGAGGAGTGGCTCTAAATATAAGTCAGTGGTCATTATTGGATAAAGACTTAAGTCAAATCATGAAAATGTTTGATTTAATCTGTTGAGTGTGGTAGGCGATTACAGTGTGGTCGGTAGTTAAACTGTGGAGCTCACTGTCATACTCTGGTCCGCTTGGGAGTTTTGACATAGTCGAAGAGGAATAAGTGGGCTCAAACGATTGTTGTAGCTTTTTAATATGGCAATTTTGTACAATAAAAATCTCACCATAGCCAGAGAAACTGAAAACTCTCAGAAAAGGTTTTCGGGAACAGCTCAAAAGATTTATCTCGTGAGCCAAGGTCACACATAAGTTTTTCGTATGAAAGTCTCAACATACATACTATAACCATGTGCAGTGACATTATAGCTGGCGGATGGTTGTCTACGCCATCATGGAATTGTTAAAATTCTGAACAGCATGTAATTTTCTTTGAAATTTCTCAACACACCCAATGTCCACCCCGGATGGCTCTTTGGGAGTTTATTTTTGTGACGTAAGCGTTTGTAGAACAACGTAATTCCCTTAAATGGCCCCATGTTTAGAAGGCAATTCTTCAAACTCAGGGAGGTTATTTTATCTTTACTTACTCCAGTAGTTTAAAAAAAAGCACTGAATGCGACCGTAGTTACCTATCAGCAGATTTACTAACACAGAAGATGGATTCATCGCCAAAAGTTATTCCTTAAAATAATACTACTACGGTCTAATGTTCCAACATACATTATTGAAGATAAGTGGCTATAATGTGAATTGTTATTTATCTACAGTACAAACCTGCAATATATGAATTAACTTAATAATACTGTATGCTCACCAGATATTTTGTTTATAAAATTTTGGAGTGTGTTATGGCCATCAGCTGAAAAATAACTTAAGGCTGTTCACAATAAAGTGAGCACTTTTGAAATCAACATTTGAAAAATGTCACTGCTCCTACCTGCGATTATCTTAACGGGAAATTGATAGGCAAGCGCTCAGTGCAGTTGGTAGCGACGGAGGGAAAGTAGTTCCAGATCTTAACGTATAAGTAAAGCTGTTACATAAAAATGTGTGAATACCTAAATGATTTCTTTTACCTTCTGTTATTTTAATGCGTATAAGAATATTAATTAGCAAATTTATAAATTATTATTTATAAATTATTATTTATAATTTATAAATTTATAAATTAATCGTATTTCACTTAACCGGCGCATTAATAAAGTGATCAGGTCCATGAAAATGTTAATTTTACATTCGGCGGAAGAATGCACAAGATGTATACAAATAGATCTTAGGCAGGGCTTTCGAAAGTGCTCATTTTACCGCAAACAGTTTTTAAACACGAGTACATATAAGTTTATATGTTCGTTTTATGGTAAGACATTCTGAGTCACGCCGGGGATTGGCACTAAATATCAACAGAGCCTATTCCGTGATTAATATGGAAAATATACAGGGTGGGCGAGGGTGGCTAAATAAACATTCTGTTATAGTGGCAAGTAAACAGCATACAATTCCGGAGTTCTCTTCATTCAGTCATATCGTTCTCAATTTCTCAGGTTTCTTTCACTGTCCCATTCGAATCTCAACTTAAAATGTGATTTATCAGTTCGCCACCCATTCGGTCAAGTGTCTAATTAATGCCTGATTAATACCAGAAAAGGGCAATGAAGTATCTATTGCACTCTAAATTCGAATCAATGGAAAATGACAGATTCGCAGTAAAATTCAACTACTCAAATCAGTGACAATGGCTCGAATTAGAATAGTGACAGCCAACTGCGTACGGCGAATTAAATATTGTTTTTATTGAATTTAGCCAAATCGTTACGATAAATAAACAAGTAGTAGAAAATGTAGAAGTTTGGGACATCGGGATCTGGGACCGGAGCTTAAAGCTGTTCATGCTCTGTCATTCCAGTCCCCAGGCGGGCATTTCCCACCAAAAATTTCCTTTTTTCCCTTAAAATCGATTACGTTCCTTCAAAATTTCCCATTTTCCCCTCGAAAAAGCACCGATTCTCCCAGCTGCAAAAACGATCCCCAAAAAGGCACTATTCAGTCAATTCGGGGGGGTCGTTTTTAAGGGCAGAGCAGTGGCGGCCATATTGGTTTTATAGTCATAGGGCATGCCAAATCGATAAACAGGGTCCAGGGTCCGGAGTCAGACCTGGACGTCAGCCATCTTGGTTCTGTCAGCCATCTTGTCTGCTATGTTGTATGTCGGTGACCTTGATGCTTGACCTTAATCAGGTGACCTTTAACATTAAAAACACCAAAAAATCCCAAGTAATCCCAAGAATTGATAAAAAAATTCTTTTAAACAATTTAATAAAACTTTATAAAAAATTAATAAAACTTTATAAAAAATGATTAAAAATTTATTAAAAATTTTAATTTAAAAACTTATAAATTTAAAATTTTGAATGCTTGTGCTTAGAGTGTACGGGGAGCCGGAGCCGACCAGCTGCCATAAGTGACGTCACCCGACCACCATGTTGGATGTCAATGACCTTGACATTTGAACTTGACCCCATGGCCATAAACTTGGGTAACCTTGAACCCAAAAATTCACACAATTGTTTTAAAACTTTCCAAACATTATAAAAGCTGCTGAAAAATTATTAAAAAATTAATTTAAAATGTTTGTAAAAAATTTAAGTTTTGAATGTTTTGGTTTAGAGGGGACGAGGGACTGGAACCAACCAGCTGCCATGTCATGACATCACCCAACCCCCATGTTGGCCCCAGGTGAACTTGGCCTTGACCCATGACCTTGACCTATAACCATGACCTTACATTTCCCTAAAAAACAAAAACTCGAGAAAAAACATAAAAATGGAATGAATTCATAAAATTCAGCGAGCATATCACAATACTACTACCACCATCTTGGATCCAGGTGACCGTTACCTTTAACTTTAACCTGGTGAACTTTGACCTTGAACCCAAAAATTCGTCAAAAACCCAAAAATTTGTCAAAAATCCCAAAACTTTACCAAGAATTAAAAAAAGTAATAAAAAATATTATTAACTATATTTTTTAAAATTATTTTTAAAATCCCCTTCATCCAGCAGAGGACTGACCCCCTCCAATAAATCACATTATATTAACATTCCCCTCCCCTACCCCATCACCTTTGCTCATTCTGTCGAATACACTCCATCCACCATATTGGTTTTTTCGTTTGTCATTTGTTTTTATTTTTAACGCCTAGGTAATGCTAGTGTATTAATGATCAATTTAGTCGCCAGATATGCTGTCGATTTAGCCACCATGTTGTTTGTCGTCTTCGATCTTACTCCAATGATATTGAACTAGAGAAATCGATAAAAGTCATAGTCCACACAATTGTCAATTACTAGCTGGTCACATCAAGGCACCATAATGTCAAAGGTCAAGGTCACATGGATCCAAGATGACTGTGGTAGTCACTAATGTAATATGCTCGCTGACTTATGAATTTATTCAATTTTTACCAATTTTATCCAGTTTTTGTTTTTAAGGTCATGCAAGGTCATGGTTGTAGGGTCAAGGGCAAAATCCCCTGGATCCAACATGGGGGTTGGGTGACGTCATAACATGGCAGCTGGTCGGTTCCAATCCCTCCCTTCTAAACCAAAACATTCAAAATTTTAATTTTATAAGTTTTAAAATAAAATTTATATTGAATTTTTAATAATTTTTTTAGATGTTTATAATTTTTTTATTATTTGAGATTTTTTGAGTTTTCAAAGTCAAAGGTCACCCGGTCAAGGTTAAAGGTCAAGGTAAACGTCACCGACATCCAACATGGCAGACAATATGGCTGACAGAACCAATATGACTGATGGTCAGGTCTGACTCCGGACCCTGGAACCTGTGTACCGATTTGGCATACCCTATGTCTATAAAACTAATATGGTCGCCACTGCTCTGCCCTCGAAGACGATCCCCCCAATTCCCCCCGAATTGACTGAAAANTCGCCACTGCTCTGCCCTCGAAGACGATCCCCCCAATTCCCCCCGAATTGACTGAAAAATGCCTTTTGTGAAATAGTTTCTGCAACTGAGAGATTGGTGCTTTTTTGAGGGGAAAAACGGGAAATTTTGAGGGAAAAAAGAGAAAATTTAATGAAACAAGAGAAATTTTGAGGGAAAATTGTTGATTTTGAAGGAAAAAGGAAATTTTTAAAGGAAAACTTGACGCCGGGGGACCGGAATGACAGAGAACGAACAGCTCCGAGCTCCAGTCCCAGATCCCGATGTCCCAAACTTCTCAATTTTCTACTACTTAAACATATTTCCGATGGCCACTGTTTATATTGCGCAACTAACATTTGGGAGTAATCAGGGTTGAACCCACACCGTCTCTATCCAGATTATTAACCGTGACATTACCAACTGAGCTACCAAGACATCGCTTACTACGAATGTAGGAACGGAGTTTTTAATTATATGCCCTTTCTTTCCGTTTTTAGTATAATTGGTGAACTGTGTGCAGCTTAAGGTTGCCGGGGAAATGGANATGGTCAGGTCTGACTCCGGACCCTGGAACCTGTGTACCGATTTGGCATACCCTATGTCTATAAAACTAATATGGTCGCCACTGCTCTGCCCTCGAAGACGATCCCCCCAATTCCCCCCGAATTGACTGAAAAATGCCTTTTGTGAAATAGTTTCTGCAACTGAGAGATTGGTGCTTTTTTGAGGGGAAAAACGGGAAATTTTGAGGGAAAAAAGAGAAAATTTAATGAAACAAGAGAAATTTTGAGGGAAAATTGTTGATTTTGAAGGAAAAAGGAAATTTTTAAAGGAAAACTTGACGCCGGGGGACCGGAATGACAGAGAACGAACAGCTCCGAGCTCCAGTCCCAGATCCCGATGTCCCAAACTTCTCAATTTTCTACTACTTAAACATATTTCCGATGGCCACTGTTTATATTGCGCAACTAACATTTGGGAGTAATCAGGGTTGAACCCACACCGTCTCTATCCAGATTATTAACCGTGACATTACCAACTGAGCTACCAAGACATCGCTTACTACGAATGTAGGAACGGAGTTTTTAATTATATGCCCTTTCTTTCCGTTTTTAGTATAATTGGTGAACTGTGTGCAGCTTAAGGTTGCCGGGGAAATGGAGTACACGGAGGTGCCACTGTCGCCCGCCAAAGAGCCCGCCCTGCTGGCCGACTTGAGGATCGGGGTGTCCCCGAGGCGATGGGCCGTCCTGGGGATGTTCCTCCTGTTCTGCGTGTCCACCTCAGTCCAGTGGGTGCAGTACACAATCGTCGGCCACCTGGTGGCCCGCTACTACGGCGTCTCCGCCTCGCAGGTCGACTGGACGTCGCTCATCTACATGGCCACCCTCGTCGTGCTCATACTGCCCGTCAGCTTCTTCCTCGACAAGAAGGTAAGTCACCCTTTATTAAATAACAGACCTGGTAGATAACATGCCGGTATTTCTTGTAACAAAAGGTGGACGAGACAGGTTCCCTACTCATTTTTAATTGTTTTCTGAAGCCATAACCATACAAGAAAACATGCAGCATTTACACATAGAGTTAGAAAATATCTATCCATTTTTGTGTGTTAGTATGCTGCACAATATTAGGGAAATTCGCTGAAAAACTATATTCCCGCAGTGAATAATGATAAAAAATTGTCTTCTAGTTGAAGTTGGAGGACTACAGATGTTGTGTTCTTGCATGCACTAAAACTAAATTGTTTAAGCTTAGAACTGTACCTGAGTCAATAACATCAAATAACGAAATGCAAAATTAGTAACTCAAATTTTATCTCGAATTTCTGAAAATAAACTTTAAAAATAGTACAAGGAAATAATTAAATCATTTATTTTACCTAAATAAAATTTTGTATCAGTTTGCACAAAGTTACGATCTACATTAAAAAAAAANTAATTAAATCATTTATTTTACCTAAATAAAATTTTGTATCAGTTTGCACAAAGTTACGATCTACATTAAAAAAAAATGACATGTATTAAAATGAAATAAAATAGAGTTAGAAATACAACTGTTAAAACCTTCATTTAAGATAAANAAAAAAAATGACATGTATTAAAATGAAATAAAATAGAGTTAGAAATACAACTGTTAAAACCTTCATTTAAGATAAAAGCTTCCGATACATACAAAACTGTTTCCAGAAAAATTTCGTTCCCTGACACTTAAACTAAAAAGTCTAATGTTGTGGCAAAAGTATTAATGTTACTACAACATTAATTTTTTGTTATCTGCGAGCCGTCTGTAACTAATGTTGCTGTTAATGTAATATAATGTTAGGCTGTTAATGTTACTGTAACAACAAGTATTTTGTGACAACATTACCTCCTTACTGTGTCAGCAACATTAATNGTTAGGCTGTTAATGTTACTGTAACAACAAGTATTTTGTGACAACATTACCTCCTTACTGTGTCAGCAACATTAATGTGGTGTTTGTGTAGCTTCAAAACAAATGTTGTGCTGAATTAATGTTAACATTTGTGTTTAAAGTATTATTGTACTTTTTTTACTTGAAATAAACTTTACTGTGTAAAATGAATTAAGTACAATTATTTTGTCACAAAAATAAATATTACTAACGATAAAGTGGATGACGGCAGGCAGGGGATTCGAACCCAAGCCTTGAGAGTTGACGCACTCCACTTCCCGGTAACCGGCGTCCTACCAACTATTCTACTATAACACACCTATCTAAGTTCCATATTGGAATTATTGTATAGAATTTAAACGACAAACTGCAGTTATCTTTTGTTATGTGGAAATACGTACTTTATGCACTAGAAATATATGCATTGCAAGGCGTGAGAGCTGGTCTAAGCTACNGTTAGGCTGTTAATGTTACTGTAACAACAAGTATTTTGTGACAACATTACCTCCTTACTGTGTCAGCAACATTAAGGTGGTGTTTGTGTAGCTTCAAAACAAATTTTGTGCTGAATTAATGTTAACATTTGTGTTAAAAGTATTATTGTACTTTTTTTACTTGAAATAAACTTTACTGTGTAAAATGAATTAAGTACAATTATTTTGTCACAAAAATAAATATTACTAACGATAAAGTGGATGACGGCAGGCAGGGGATTCGAACCCAAGCCTTGAGAGTTGACGCACTCCACTTCCCGGTAACCGGCGTCCTACCAACTATTCTACTATAACACACCTATCTAAGTTCCATATTGGAATTATTGTACAGAATTTAAACGACAAACTGCAGTTATATTTTGTTATGTGGAAATACGTACTTTATGCACTAGAAATATATGCATTGCAAGGCGTGAGAGCTGGTCTAAGCTACATTTAGTTTTCAAATTAGGTATGCTTTAAAATTTTTAATATAGTGGTTTCATTTTACGAGGTTATCACTGTTAACTACTATCCGCCATTTTTACGACGCCAAGTCAGTGTAACCTTGTGTTGGTTGGACATTTCTTTAATGTTGCAGTAACACAAAACATTTTGTTCTTCTTGTTAATTTTAGCGTAATACAACATTTGGTTGCGGCAACATTACTTAGAGGCTTTGGTAACATAAACACTTCAACAGAATGTTTGCATTACAGGAATATAGGACTTTGTAAATGGTTAACATTAAGTAACTTTGTCACAACATTATTAATGTTACTACAACATAAACGATTAAAGAAATGACTCAATAGTAATATTTTTGCTGCTGCAACATTATACTTTTTCTTTGCACTTGATTGAACTGTACATAATGTATTAAAATACATGATACTGTTAATTTTATATATGGCGGAGGTATACAAAATATGCGGAAAAGTACATCTTAAGCAGAGCTTTCGAAAATTCTCAAAAAGTCGCCAGAATGTAAATTTAAGAGAACTGACCAACAGAATTTAAATTCCGGATAACACTGCATAGTAGTTAAGTTCCTACCCCTCCCACTACCCTCCTCTCCCCCTACAGCACCTGTGCAAGCATCACTGCTTGGAAAACTGTTAGTCTGAGACTTCCAATAAGTCCCATCATTCCACACAAACATAAGTAAATTTCCTCCATACAGAAACATCACCCTCTCCCGTGTACCGGGCTGACATATTGTTACGAATTAGCTATTTTTAAGCCAATTCAAGGTTGAAAGTGTCTAAGGGCGTAGCTCAATAATGAGTCACAATTCGGTAGAGCACAGCAGTATAAGATGGAGTTTATTACACATAAGGATTATACAATAACTATTTACGTGACTATTGATCGGGGAGCTTAAATTTAATACCAAGATGCTTATTAATTATATTAAGATTTATTGCTACCTCACGCCGTCACTAGTACAGTCAAATTGGAAAGTCCTCCCCCTTGTTCATGTTGCCGGAGGCTAATTCTAGGAGGCGGTTAACGACGGCTGGACACACCCATCTTCAGTGGTCTTCTCTCTGGTCGGGTCGACGACAAAAAGACGCCGCTTCCAGTGTTACGCTGGCCTATATCGGGGGCGTTGTTTAATATTTTCGGCCTCGTTTACTGGCCGGTGGAGGGGATTTCTGCAGCTGTCTTTCGCAAGGTGTTGTTATAATCACGCTCGTGTCCTGGTTCTATGTTTGAAGGTGTGATCACGCGGGCCGTTCAGCTAAGGCCTGATCACATCATAACAATATGCTCATGCAGGGCTGTGTTTGGCAGGGAATGGGCTGGACAATGAAGAGCGGCGCGCTGCTGCTGGCGGCGGGCTCGTGGATCAAGGTAGTTGGTGCGGCACCAGGACGGTTTTCGCTGGCGTTGCTGGGGCAGGGATTGGTGGCCACCTCGCAGGTGTTCGAGATGGGCGCCCCGACCCGCATCGCCACTCTCTGGTTCGGCCCCGAGGAGCTCTCCACCGCCTGCGCCATAGGCATCATCGGCAACGAGGTACGCGTGGCAGTCACTAACGTTACAGCAGCTCTATCTTGAATGTTGTCCACAATTGTGGACTTGGTCTCCCACCTGCATTCAGTGTCAACCATTCCTACCATAATTTACGACTGAGCGAGGTGGAGCAATGATAAACCACAAGAATCGCGTTCAGGGAGGACCTGGGTTCGATCCCCGATTCAGCCATTCTCATTTTGGTTTCCTATGGTTTCCCAAAATCGCTCCAGGCGAATGCTGGGACGGTTTCTTACTAGCGGTTACGNCTGGGATGGTTTCTTACTAGCGGTTATGGCCGATCATTTCCCCAGACCTGCATCTCTGAGCAACTAGCTCCATCTCTAATTACCTGAAGGAATATTTTCTCTACCTGTTTATTAGTTTACTGAACACTCTGTAAATCACTATTTAGAAAAACAATCTCTGCTTTGATTGCATTTGTGTTACGTTACCCTTGTTTAAGATCACTCACAAATGTATGGCACAGGATAATGGAAAATAGTTCTTTGTTTTATATATTATTAAAAGCATGATTAATTTGTTTAAATATCTCAAATATATTTGGTTGGTGAGGGGGAAGGGATTAAAGGTATATCTCCAGTGTTCTTTTGGAAATATTAAAGGTAAGAAATGAAATAACAGAAATATGTTGATGACCCTGACAGTTCACAGTGCTANTGTTCTTTTGGAAATATTAAAGGTAAGAAATGAAATAACAGAAATATGTTGATGACCCTGACAGTTCACAGTGCTAATTTTATGGTTATCGACATCTAAGGCAATGTTATTTTTTATACATGGAGGAAGAATACGAAATCTACAGAAAAGAGAAACTAAGCAAGGTGTCCAAATGTGACCAGTTATTCACGAACAGACCATAACCTAAGACTTCGGACATTCAACAACTTATTTAGTGTTAGGTATATCCTAACATCTACATTTCAAATACATACATACACGTATGTCTTATCCACGCGATTGAACCACAGGTTTTATGAAAGTCCCTGCAGGAATCTGAGCAAAGGGTAACACCCAATGAAAAATTCCTGTTTGAGCTTTACACAGCGTGGTTATGCCGGAAGGCAAAGAATGATGGGCCATTTGGTTATACTTAATGGATACCCAACCCATAGCCACTTTGGGCTCCTCGGGACACGAATGGGAAGGGTACATAAAACTGTGAAGTTTAGTCGTCTTTCCCTTAGCTGAACTTGAGAAATTGATGGGCACACAGCTATAGTATGATATAAGTGGGACATGAGCTGAGGCCAGATCCTCTCTAGGGTGGTCTGTGTTGCAGTTGGGGGAGGCCATCGGCTTCCTTCTGTCTCCGCTCATGGTCCACCATCACGACGACCCTGAGGACATCGGCAAGGACCTACAGTTCATGCTTCTCACCACCGCTGGGGTGTCCACCTTCGTGTTCCTGCTCATTATGCTGCGTGAGTGGTCGGCCGTTTCCTTGGTCAGTTTGCCACAAGCCTAACTCTGCAATCCCCAAGTGTGCTCTAGTGACTACATTTACCTTGGAAAAAAAACTCGAGTATGCCTGAAACGTAAATAAAATAATTCTGCACATTGTCCCTGTCTCCTGCTGAGGTTAACATCAGACTACCCGTCCCAAAAATGTTTCAAAATTATTTATTTATACGATTTATAAATTGCAAAATTTTTGGCTGTGTCATAAATGGTGACAGTTGATTTATCTTAACTCCGTAGTAACATAAAGAGTTAATTAACTCATGCTGAAAAAGTATGAACCGAGCAACTTGCTGTGTTCACGTGCACATGGGCATTTTGTTCGTACAGCAATTGTGAACAACTGCTACTTTAGCTATATATGCCATTTGGGAACACCAGTTAACTGCCTAATTGGTGATATTGTGTAAACCATTTTGGTAGTGAAAATTTTACTTCATCTAGGTTTTCGGAAACTTTGAAACCCGTCGCTGAAAAATTAGCTACTGGAGATAGCTTAAGTGTNATTTTACTTCATCTAGGTTTTCGGAAACTTTGAAACCCGTCGCTGAAAAATTAGCTACTGGAGATAGCTTAAGTGTGCGGATTACTTTTAAAAGTTGCCTTTTTTTTCCTTCAGGTGTACAGTTAACTCTTTGATGAAAACCACTAATTGTACATTAATTTCACACTTCACTAATGGGATACGAAATAACTNTGTACAGTTAACTCTTTGATGAAAACCACTAATTGTACATTAATTTCACACTTCACTAATGGGATACGAAATAACTGAACTTACAACGATTTAAATTAAGCTGATCCATAACGTAGTACACAGACTATAATATTTGACCGGTTGTCAAAATTTAATCATAGATCTCCTGTGTTTTGCGCAGTGTTCAAGGACAGGCCGGAGCTGCCGCCCAGCCGCGGACAGGCCCTGGAGCGGTGCTCGGCCGCCGGGCACTGGAACTTCGTCAAGGAGTCCTCGGACCCGCTCGACGACTCGAACAGGAACTACCTGCTGGTCATGGCCACCAGCGGTATCAACGGCGGAGCGCTCAACGCCATCTGCACCGTCCTCAACCCCATCATTCTGCACCACTTCCCGGTCAGTACTGTAACTTGGACCACTGTGGCTATGATTGCTGAGATGTCACCACTAACTGAATGCAGAGACGGCTCTGTGTCAGTCCATGTGATGTCTCAAAGTTTTTGAGAACCAGGTCTTGTACAAACTATTCGTGGTTTCTTCACAATTTTTGTATCAATACTTTGAATAATCATCTCATGTGTGATGTGTTTGGTTGATTCCTAAATATTCCATGTACCACAAGCGTACTTTTTTTTTTGTCAAATATAATTTTGTTAATATTTCACTTATAATTAATATGAATAAAAAGAGGGAGAAAATAGGTGTGTTGGTAAAACCTAGTAAGTAATAATTCTTATACAAAACATTATTACACTGAGTGCGCACGATTACGACGTTTTGTCCCTTTGGTGTAATTTTCTAGACTAGGTTCAGCTTTGTTTGCGTAAGGCGGAGGAATAACCTGGAAGTTGAACTTTAGCTGGGTTTCAGAAAATTTTGAAGTAACCGTGACCGGACTTAGTTAATGGTTCCCAGTTAATTTTACTCGAGATTTTTCGTTACCTTTGTTAGATTTGCTGTGCAATATCGATATTAATTTCACCATTTTTACAGGCACGTCCAACATACTGGATTATCTTTAATAATATATACAAACTTTGTGAGATAGTTAGGAAAATAGAAAACAATACAACCTATGACCTAGCGTAATTATCAAGGGAGAGATATGTTCTTGAAAACTAGAAATTAAAACTGGTTATTTGCAAAATGCCAGAAACTTAATTGTATTAAACAACAAATTCGTGAATAGAGTTAGCCTGATTTATGTTCCGTGAATATACAGATAATTTTTACATCATAAAAGTCGTTAAACATTCACCAGTAACACACTTTTGTTGGTTAATAACGATGTTATCGCCTGCCAAACGTTCACAGATAACAGATATAAAATCATGCTTGCGCTATTCACAAATTTCGTGTTCCATGTCATGCAGTTTCTGTCATTTTTCAAATAACTTATTTTAATTCCTATTTTCAAGGGCTTGCCTCTCACTTAATAACTACGCTAAGTCATAGGTCGTATTATGTTTCCTACCGCAATTTTCATAACAAAACATCTCACAGCGTTTGTACCTAGAGTTATGGATAACTGTGTGTATGTGCTGTTCCACATCTTCCAGTTTTTACGCTGGTGTACTTAACTAGAAACTAGGGCCCTTCCCTTGCTACGCATCAGGTATTTGTTACTTCCTTATTTTCTTTTGCAGGATGGCCAAGAATTTGCTGGTCGCGTGGGTCTGATGATGATGCTGTGCGGACTATTGGGCGAATTTATGATGGGAGTTATCCTCGATAAGACACATAAGTTTAAGTGAGTAATATTTTTGTTATCAATAACCACTTCTGTTTGTCACAAGCGCGACTTTTCTTAATTTTTACCATGCACAGACAAAATCTGATCCAGTAATTGTAACCAGCGAGATGTTACTCAATGAAAACTCATTAAGTTGCTACTGACTGGCGAATAATTGTAAGTCAGCAAACCTACTAGTAAATAAATTCAATTCTGTCACTGTGACAATCGGAGAATTTCAAATATTATAGTAAAATAGCAATGACTAAATCCCAGATTTGACTAATTTGCAGCATTTTACAAAGTTTAAGGTTTCAACAGTAGAATGAGTTTAAAACGCATGTATAGTTTCTTAAGATGCAGGAACTATTTCGATAGGCTTATGTTAATTTATGTGCCAATGAGGCTAACTTAATAACCTAACCAAACGAACATGTGTAAGAATTATTGTCATTCTTGTGTCCCAGGTGTGGCATAAACACATTCTGAATCAGAACGAGTTTATTCGGACTGTGACACTGGTGTCAATGTAAATTCCGTTATTCTGCATCTCCTCCTGATTGGCGAATCGGTGAACTCTACTAACGATCACTAACTTGCAGCAGTCTAATTCAATTTAAATCATTATAAATCACTGGCAAACAATTTAATCAAAAATATTCACCAATNTAACTTGCAGCAGTCTAATTCAATTTAAATCATTATAAATCACTGGCAAACAATTTAATCAAAAATATTCACCAATCAGTTCATAGACTTAACTGTTATCGGTGACTCATTTTCACTTAATATGGTTTGATTTTTACTTATTTAGATACTAACTCGCTCATAACACTTATGTCCACTCCTATCTACACAAATAGGCAAATTAGTACTTAAGATTCGCCCTATTACTTAAAAACGTTATTCAACTCCATGTAGAAATGTAGCACAAATAAGTAACACCCGAAATNGCCCTATTACTTAAAAACGTTATTCAACTCCATGTAGAAATGTAGCACAAATAAGTAACACCCGAAATTTTTTTTCTAGGAAATCAGGGTGATGAACGAAAACTAACTTTATCCGAATTTATATTTACAAAACAGGTCAGAATNTTTTTTTTCTAGGAAATCAGGGTGATGAACGAAAACTAACTTTATCCGAATTTATATTTACAAAACAGGTCAGAATTTATTATGGATGTCCACGCCCAGGTTGTTTACACGTAAAAGGGAAAAGTATTGTCTAGGCAGTGTTACACATTTGTACGAATAAAATAATTTCTTAAAAAATGTTCTAATGGTAATTTTGGTTATTTTGCAGAGAGATCAGTGTGGGAGTCTTCATTCTGCAGGCCCTGGCTAACGCTGTGTTTGCCTTCGTGCTGAGAGCCGAGAATGCCACCTTGGTTTACATCAGTGCAGGCTTATTCGGGTGAGTAGCGAGAAGCTGGCGATACTCAGTAAAAAATACAGCTGCTGTAACACATAAGTTTATGTTTTCATCGAGATCAAGCATATCAGAATGAAACGTGACTGCACTGAGACATGTGCAATTGGTCATGTAATATCTGGCAAAATGATTAAGGGGTCATAATCCCTAACACAGGGCACACCTGGAAATATATGTACTTTGGCTAACATTATATGTGCACACCTGTAAACAACGTTGACCAAAACTGATGTGCCAAATTCCGGGAGGTGATTCCTTATGGAAAATAAGGTAGGAGTACATTGNAAACAACGTTGACCAAAACTGATGTGCCAAATTCCGGGAGGTGATTCCTTATGGAAAATAAGGTAGGAGTACATTGGCCAATACTATCGTGAGGTCTGCGGCGTTGAAAATCAAAGTTTGAAATGCATTAATGTAAGAATATCAGGAAGTGTATGAGATGGGGTGACAAAAGTCGGAATCGTGTTTCAAGATCGTAAATCTGTTAAAATGTGGTTGCCCAAATCGTCCCCTTGTGTTACNCTGTAAACAACGTTGACCAAAACTGATGTGCCAAATTCCGGGAGGTGATTCCTTATGGAAAATAAGGTAGGAGTACATTGACCAATACTATGGTGAGGTCTGCGGCGTTGAAAATCAAAGTTTGAAATGCATTAATGTAAGAATATCAGGAAGTGTATGAGATGGGGTGACAAAAGTCGGAATCGTGTTTCAAGATCGTAAATCTGTTAAAATGTGGTTGCCCAAATCGTCCCCTTGTGTTACTTTAGTAGGGACAATCACCCTATTTTCACAGGTAACTTTGTAACACTAGGCGGTAATGAAATATCCAAAGTAAATTATTACTCATCATGGCAAAATTAATACAAAAGGTTATATTGTCTGAACGTGCTTCGGTGAACCATTTTCGAGAAAACGCCACTCAAAATTTTGAAGGTGCGGTGTAGCCTTGTGGGGATTGACAACACATCTGCCACTGGAGTCACGTTATGAGAATATAAGTAATGGTTAATTTGAGGGAGGATAAGAGGAGGGAACAAGGAATAGGGTACAAATAGGAGAAATGCAAGACATATGTTTATGTAGTGTGGTTTATTAATAGCACACACAAGTATTTACAACAAATGTCCGAACTGCCGTCCCCCAACTTCAACATACAAATGGTAAAGGCGGCTCAGGTTGGCCTGGACACGTGCATAAATGTCTGGTATGGCACTCACAGATTCAGATGCGGCTATCACACATACGACGATATCTTCCTCGCTAGCCACAGGCGTCACATAGACCAGGGATTTTACATGACCCCATAAAAAGTAATCCATCGGAGACAGGTCTGGAGATCGGGTCGACCAATTGATGGGCCCACCTCTGCTAATCCAGCAGCCTGCAAATGTGGCATCAAGTTGGCGGCTTATGGCAGCTGGAAAATGTGATGGTGCCCCATAATGTTGAAACCAAATGGTGTGGTGAATGGCAAGTGGAACTTCTTCCAACTTCTCCGGCGATACATCCTGAAGGAACGCCAGATAGCGGGTTCCATTGATGCGGTCGGGTAGCAAATAAGGCCCCAACAAGTGATTGTTGTCAAGGCCGACAAAAAAATGTTGATGCTTTAGTGTACTTGGTGGCCCATGGGGTGCGTGTGGTAGGGATTATCGTGTGCTCAGATGTGGCTGTTCCTCCTGTTGAAGATGTCATCCCTGATGAACTGGGCCTCATATATGCAGGGAACTGCTGATGTAAATTTTTGCAGCATATTGTTTTCTTGGAGGAACTATTTTCAGAAAGTAACACGTGGCATATAATCACATTCGCTAATAACGTGGACCTCCCTTATGTGGTAAGGTTGCATTTATTTTTCGTGCATAACGCGCAGAATCGTTGAATGGCCAACACCAGCAACGTGGTCCATAACCTGTGAACCAATGGACACTTCCTGTCGCACATGGCTAACCACGTTCTCGTCAAATGCCATCGTTTGCCTTGTCCGTGGTACTCCAGTATTCGGCTTCGTGACTATCGTTGAGCTTTCATTCTGCAATCTCTGATAGAACCGTACAAATATCCCACGGGAGGGTTGACGACGTGCTGGATATCGCAGAAGTGCAGTTCACTGCTGGCCTTGCATTCGTGTTGGCTGCTCCGTACATGCAGTGCATGTCGGCTAGCTCCGCTCGCGTAAAACATTCCATGCTTCGATAACCAGCAGCAGGTACATGATGATTTTCCAATAGCCAAGGCCACCTCTACTCATGCAGTGATTACATCCTCATCTTTCTTCTACCTGTATTGCATGGGCGATAGTAGTGTTGCCCGTCCCTGCAAGGCTACACTGCATCTACGAAATTTTGAGTGGCATTTTCTCGAAAATGCTGCACCGGAGCGAGTTCGGACAAGATAACCTTCTCTCTTCATTTTGCCATGGCGAGTATTTCATTACTAACTAGTGTTCTTAAGTTACATGCAAAAATAGGGTGACTGCTCTTACTAAAGTAATGAAAGGGGAAGATTTGACCAATCACATTTTATCCTATTTACGATCTCCGTTTCTTGAAACAAGATTTCAATTTTTTCACTCCATCTCAAGTACTTCGTTGTCGTATCCAGACCGTTATCATCGGACGACGACAGCTAGAAGTCAGCCGAGCGGAAGTTGACCTACTGGCTTTTCTCGGTGGTAGCGAAATAGCATCAGATTTGCACAGGTGGTAGGTGTTTTAATTATCTCTCGAAATGACAAATGCAAAGTTAAATGTAGTGAGATTTTATTCAATAGATATCTCGTCGTTAATCCTATTACTTATCATTCAATAGTTGCTTTACAATTACAAAATACAAAATAAGTAAATTAAATTCATGCACTCAGGCTCACTGGGGGCCAGCCACGGATACCAGTTAGTATAAATTCATCGAAGAATGCTGCTCATCATCGTGCTGGAGCTCAGACCATTCTCTCTCCTCTACCACACCCGAGAATGCTTATTTATCCCCTGGTTCACCCAGTGACCTTGTTTATGACTGCTGGGTGAAAACAGCTCTCTGGACTTTCTATGTCAATGTTTGTTGATCAATCTGCTGCTGGTTTTGCGATACGCTGCGCTGGACACGTACACCTACTGCAGTTTTCTATCCTGGCCTTCGTATGGTATATGACATCGTGATATTCATGCATTTCCAACTACGACTTTCAATGCCGTCAACCTCCCTTAATATTCACTACAGGATAGTGTTTGTCAATGTATACCCTACCTTATTTTCAAAAAGGAATCACTTCCTGGAGTTTGGTACAGTCGTTCTGGTCAACGTTGTATATAACTATAAATTAACAAAACACCGATTATCACCGCGTAGGAAAAGGTTAGGTGGGGAGAGGACGTGGAGAGTGGGGGTGTGGAATGTGTGTGTTCTGGGGGTCCCTCACGACCAAGCATGCTGGCTTTCTCTGGATGGCACTCGTCCTGTGGTCACTGGAATGTTCAGCTCTTTTCTTATCGATTACAAGCACTTGGACTGGGTTATGGAAACATGACTCATGGGCAGGTACAGCATGTCCACCCAAAATGCACTGAAATAATGCTTGTTGTTAGATGATACAATATTACCATTACAAACATCGGTATTTTAGTAGTGACCATAAAGTTGCAGTAACAAAGTGAATTTCTTTGTGCTCTTGAACCGACATATTTCTCACACACAGCTACTCCTGGACCGATTATTTTTAACATACAGTTTCTCTTAGACTGATGTATTTCAGACATGTCAATAATCGCAGTTCGGCGTATTTTCAACATGTGATTGTTCTCGGCCGATGTTTTAGAGATATGCAGCCTCTCCCAGAGCCACATCTACCTGTCGTGCAGTTGCACTCCAACATATATATTTCATATATGCAGGCTCTTCCTGGTCGATGTCTTTCCGACTTACAGCTGTATTTCCGATATACAGCTGATCTTACACCAACATATTTCAGAAATGTATCTGCTCCTAGATAAATGTATTTGAGGCACACACACAGTTGCTCCTACACCAACATATTTCAGATGTACAGCTGTTCCCATACTAACGTCGTTTACAAGATGTGCAACTGCTCCTGGTTCGACATGAGTCCGACATGCATTTGCCTCTATCGAGAGTAGAGTTAATTATATATTTCAGATGTACAGTTACCCTCACACAGACATATTTTTTCAAACATGCAACTGATATCACCCCGGTACCTTTCCAACATATAGCTGATGTTATGAATAAGATGGTTGCTCCCAGATCAAAGATTTTTAAGTCATACAGCTATTCCCAGCTCGAAATGTTTCCGCCGACATGCGTCTGCTGTCATTTAGACTTCAGTTGAGAAACCGTATTACGTGTATTTATAGTAATGATGTGTGTTAAGGTCGACATTAAAAATATATGGACATATTTCGTGCTACTAACAAAACGCAAATCGGAATTGGAATATAACATTGATTATGTTCAGAGAGCATTATTAACCGCCTAACCTCTATGTGAACTATATGGGCAACAGCTTGCCTTCAGACCACGTCATCGAACTTAAAGCATGTTTCAGTTAAAACCTTATTTTGTGGTAATTAACTGGATAATCCAAAATTTTGTTAGAAAATTATATATTGCAGTTGAGGATTTGTTGCATGATGTCACTGATAATGCTTACACATCTTATGTTATTGAAAAAGGATCTGCATTATGGTATTTTATTTATATGTATATCCGCGTGGAAAGTTTCTCTTAAATTAAGAACATAGTTGGCCTGACGAGATCAAATTCTNTCAGTTAAAACCTTATTTTGTGGTAATTAACTGGATAATCCAAAATTTTGTTAGAAAATTATATATTGCAGTTGAGAATTTGTTGCATGATGTCACTGATAATGCTTACACATCTTATGTTATTGAAAAAGGATCTGCATTATGGTATTTTATTTATATGTATATCCGCGTGGAAAGTTTCTCTTAAATTAAGAACATAGTTGGCCTGACGAGATCAAATTGTACTCAGAGAAAATCGGGAGAAGTGAGGCACAATATCCTGTTGGCCAATATTCCACAATCTTGTACGGACTCTCCACAAGGGAGAATATGGTGGATTCCCAGTACCGTTGTTCATCATATTTGTGCACAACAAGGAATTGTTAATTCTTTTTTTAGTTTATTGGCANAAGGATCTGCATTATGGTATTTTATTTATATGTATATCCGCGTGGAAAGTTTCTCTTAAATTAAGAACATAGTTGGCCTGACGAGATCAAATTGTACTCAGAGAAAATCGGGAGAAGTGAGGCACAATATCCTGTTGGCCAATATTCCACAATCTTGTACGGACTCTCCACAAGGGAGAATATGGTGGATGCCCAGTATCATTGTTCATCATATTTGTGCACAACAAGGAATTGTTAATTCTTTTTTTAGTTTATTGGCAAACTTTCGTCTAACCCCATGGGCCCCCTAACTTCCCCTAGCACTCAGTAATGGCATGCTATATAATTAATGAATTTTGCATCAAATACTATTGTATGTGCAAACTTCTTTTCGTGCTAACACTATGGTACATGTTGATCAAGGTTAGTCATTCAAGTGACTATTCTATCAAATTGGTAACACTGTTGGCTCACAACTGAGAACTGGGTTCAGACCTCGNTAGTCATTCAAGTGACTATTCTATCAAATTGGTAACACTGTTTTCTCACAACTGAGAACTGGGTTCAGACCCTGTGAAGAGTGTTTGCAAGTTCTCGTCATGCTAACACATGATAAACTCGGAGCAAAAACAAAATATGTATATATGTAACTCCCCAAACAATAAAACTGTAAATGGATTAGTTTGGTAATAGTCTAAGAATATTATTTGTTAGGTATTGCATCGTGTGCATTTCGTTGCCTTACGAAATTTGTAGAGGAGTTCATTTCAAAGATTTAGACATGACAACTCTCTTCAATATGTTGCTAGCTCTTCCAGTTACAGTAAGCATAAACACACTGCAATTAACTATTTCTATTTTCGTAACATTTGTGTTCACTGCATGTAATATGCTAACACACGAATAAGTGAAAATAAAAGAAAATAGGAAAACTGAAGCCAACAAGAAAGTAAAAACTTGAAGATTATTTTAATATCTCATTCTTACAAGTCTGTCACTAATTCAAATAGCTTAAGATTGAATTCGAATCTTGAACTCACCATTTGTCTATGAATTTCCTTGACACATAGATTAGGAAATGTAAGATAACTGAATTTGCAGCGTACACATGCTGCTCAATAGAACCACGATTCAGCTGAGAATGTAAGTGTCTCATTTCACCTATGTGCAGTGAACCAATGTATTCTCTCCCAGGCTGTTCCTGTTCGCCTATGTGACCTCGTCGTTCGAGATAGCGGCCGAGGTGACGTACCCGGTGTCGGAGAGCACAATGGGCGGCCTCCTGCTCATCCCAGCCAACATCCTGGGCTGCATCGTCACAGTGAGCTTCACCTGGGCAATGGAGCGCTGGGGGGACTTCACGGCCAACATGCTACTGTCTGCCAGCCTGATGCTGGGTGCCGTGCTCTGCACCTTCGTCACCAAGGACTATCGCAGGCTAGCTGCTAACACCAGCCCCGTCAAGACTTGAGCTAGGGCCCGATGTACAAACATTACCATTACTCATTATAGTACCACCTTCCTCAACAAGGACTATCGCCAGCTATTTGCCATCAGCGGCCTTATCAAGACTTGACATACAA
Organism: Clitarchus hookeri; assembly: GCA_002778355.1. NCBI lineage: Eukaryota > Metazoa > Arthropoda > Insecta > Phasmatodea > Phasmatidae > Clitarchus > Clitarchus hookeri. Next base: position 292,083 of record NQII01001452.1, read on the forward strand.
GGAAGGATGCATAGCCAGTCACCGCTACCACATGTACAGACTTTACAATTATGCATTATAGTACCACCTTCCTAAACCATGTACTGTAAAAAAAAATTCTGGTTAACTTCCTAAACTGTAATAGAAGTCTTTATCCTATACAACATATGGAAATAATACCACACATCAAGCTACATATATAGGAATATTTAGCGTCGCTACTATACAAAGTTGGGAACTTCCCTATGCATTTGACTGTTTCCTGAGCAAATGTAGGGACGCTGCAATGAATGTATAGGGGGAAAAATAACAATTCGCATTTTCTCACTAAGTGTCTACACTGGTATGGTAAGTGTCCGAATAATTTCTCACAGTGTGGACTACACCGGGATAGCTGCCAACACTGGCTCTTTCAAGGTTTAACACAAGGACTGACATCACCAGTCACCATAATCATATGTAGACCTTATTACCTTTCTGCATTGTAATACCACCTTCGTTGCCAAGGACTACCACGGAGTAGCTGCCAACACTGGCCCTATCAAGGTCTAACATAAGAGGTGGCATCACCAGTCACCTCTATCACATGCACATATCTTAACTTTCTGCATTTTATTACCACCTTACCACGGACTACCATGGACTAACTGCCAAAACTGGTGCCATCAAGACTTAACACCGGGGAGATACATCACTATTCATCACTATAACTTGTACAGACCTTACCATTCTTCATTGTAATACCATCTTATTCACCACTGACTGCAATGGCCTGTATGCCAGCACTAGCTCCATCAATGCTTAACCCAGGGAAGATAGTGCAAGTCACCTGCACCACATGCAAAGTTATTGCCATTCTTTATTAGAATGCCACCTTCATCAGCGATATCTTTGTGTGGATTCCCACTGACACTAACCTTGCTAAAGGCTGACTGACGGCGAGAATGTTTCTGTTACTGCACAGTACTCGTTTGACAAAAAAATCCTTCATACCGGCGAAAATGTGCACTTGGAAAGTTCAGTACCCTCACCTAAGTAGCTTTATACATAACCTGGGTAACTTCGTACAACCTGTGAAATTCCACATCAAATAAAAGGCATTGATAATCCCTTCAAATTACTGTATTTTTTTGTATGTGAAATTGTAAACTGGGAAATGTGCTACACGGTGAAAGGAGCTGTAGTGCCTAAATAAAAAAAACGATTCATTAAAAATTTCTACCTAACTGGTACATATTTATTCCAAACGATTGTAGCAGCTAACTATTATAACATTGCTGTTTACTATGGCCTGTTAAAATCTAGAGGTAGCCATTCCTGCCTGAACCTTTGTCTTAACCAGTAGTATCAGTATGAAGAAAATATATGATGAAAGTGCCTAAATCTTTAAAGTATGGATAACTGGAGCAAAATAAAAAAGTGATTTTGCATGAATGCGTGAATAATTTTATTTACATAGGATACTTTTTGATATAAGCAAAAGATTATACAACAGTACACTTGACACAGTTTTAGAGTTGAAGATATTATCAAACATGAATGGTGAGGCAAAAGTTTCTAAACATATGCCTCCACATGAAAGTTTCGATACAAATGACGATACACGTTTTTTGTCTGCATTGGGCAGGACCGTATGTTGCTTTGCTTTGACATACAGGGAGGTCGTATCGATCGAACAATTACTGAAATATTTCTTATGCAGAGCGACTGAAACAGGTGTGTCACTGTTTGTATGAAGACGTATACCCCAATTCGTACATATCAAAACGTAGTAGAAGCGCACATAATTATTTCATTATGAATGGAACTATCAAGTACCTAAATGCTGTCCTAGTACCTGAAATTGCTTGCGTTTTCGGTGGGGCATCATCACATGTGCTAGGCTATTGTAAGAATGCGTGTGTGCACTGATCCAACAGGCAGGATTTATACAAGTTTCGGAAGTACCATTTGGACTAGGGCACCAAATTCGCCCAAGAGAGGGTAGTATGAACTCACTTAAGTTTACCAGTAGCGCCATCGTGCGGCGAGCTGATAACTTAACTGAACTTTCTAGCAACATTACTGAAGCCAGCGCTCTGCCCTGCACGTGGACGAGGGGCCTGGTGGGCGCAGCCAAAATGCAGCAGTGCTGGCGAGAGGGTGCGCAGAAAAGGGTGCGATTTGAATCATTCCACTTGGTGTGTCCAACGAGGATGGTTTGCCGCAAGCCCTCGTAACTCGAATAGGGAAACTAATCCTTAACCTAAGATACCCAAAATCGAGGTTCTACGGTCTTAAAACACTGACATTGAAAAAAAAAATTACATTTTTAAATAAGGTATATCCTGTGTCCATAAAGTGTAAATATACAACGAAAAATCACGTAGTTTCCCTCTTCAGGCATTGTATAAAAACATGTTTGATTTGCATATTTCACATTCGATGGTGGTAGCACAGTCAAGCGGCTTTCACGTCATTTTTTTAGTGTCACGTGTATTTTCACGAATATACGCAAGTAGTTAGAAATAGGCAATTGTGGACCAACTGGCGTCCTAGGCGGGGACGAGCTGCGGCCATCTTGGATGGCGTAGTTGTTTCCCTTTTTTACACTCTCGGTTGCCATTTTGGCAGCAAATACCTGTAAAAACAGCCAAATTTGCCAGAAAATTTCCCGAATTTCCCTAAAAAAAAATATCTCTTGCACAATCCGGCTGACATTTTTCAAGTTTGCACAATACAGATGGATCAGGCTGAAAATTGTGGGATGTCAGCCAGAATGTGCAATTAGGTACGTGAGGCTGTCGAAAGGGTCTCAGCCCCGATTGGTTATGCGAGGCTCTCGAAAGTGTCTCGTCACTGATTGGCTATGCGAGGCTCTCGAAAGTNGTCTCAGCCCCGATTGGTTATGCGAGGCTCTCGAAAGTGTCTCGTCACTGATTGGCTATGCGAGGCTCTCGAAAGTGTCTCGTCACTGATTGGCTATGCGAGGCTCTCGAAAGGGTCTCGTCACTGATTGGCTATGCGAGGCTCTCGAAAGGGTCTCGTCACTGATTGGCTATGCGAGGCTCTCGAAAGTGTCTCGCCACTGATTGACTACGTGAGAGGCTCTCATCGCGTAATTATAAGTATAGTTAGCTATAATTTTAGAACCGTTTAAAAAAGTCACCATATTCATAACATATACATCACCTCCGACAAGGAAAATGAATGCAGGGTCGTTTATGCCCTTTGCGAACTTATAAGTGTAGTAGAGCGTAATTTCCTAACCATTTAAGACAGTCACCAAATTCGTAACATAGACATCACCTCCGACCAGGAAAAAGATCACAAAGTCTTTTATGCCCTATGAATACTTATATGCATAGTTGGCCATAATTTCCGAACCGTTTAAGATAGTCACCAAATTCATAACATATGCATCACCCCCTACAAGGAAAGTAGTCATAGGGTCATTTATGCCCTATGCATACTTATAAGCATAGTTGGCTGTTATTTCCGAATCGTTTAAGATACAGTCACCAAATTCATAACACACACAACACTCCCATCAACAAAAATGATCGCTGTTTCAATTATGCCCTAAACGTACTTTCTCGAGGTAGCCAACAGTACCAGACCCCAATGGTGCCAGTGCTTAACCAGCAGATGTTTGATGTCAAGAACATGATGGCTATCTGCGATCCACACCATGGCCGTTACCTCACTGTTGCTACAGTCTCCCATGACCACATTTCCACGAAGGAGGTGGATGAGCATATGTTGAATATCCAGAACAAGAACATCAGCTACTTTGTTGAGTGGATCCCGAACAATGTGAAGACTGCAGTTTAAAATACAGTCACCAATTTCGTAACATACACATCGTCCCCATAAGCATAGTTGGCTGTAATTTCCGAACCATTTAAGATACTGTCACCAAATTAATAACATAGACATCATCTCCGACAAGGAAAATTATCACAGGGTCATTTATGCCCTATGTGCACTTATAAGCATAGTTGGCTGTAATTATCGAACTGCAGGTGTGTAGGGTTTGAAATAGAACATACATATACATCGGCCTGCATGCATTCATCAATACCCACTACCACCCTTGCCGTATGGTAGCGCAAGTGTCTACCAGCTTGGATCCCCCCTTCCGACATCCAAACTGGATTTATAAATGTGAAAAACATATACATAAATAAAAGTCAGCGCGGATAATTTACAACAAATTGCGATATGCAAAAAGCAAGATGTATATAAATGTGATACATGATCGATGCACATAGTCGTGGGTAATGGTAAAATACTTATATGTTAATATAAACGAACATCAATGGACCGACACACGGATCAGCAGCCCTAGTCACCGCTAGCTTGAGTAGCCCTTGACAAGCTGTCATAGAATGAAAAAAAAAATGTATAATTAATTGCATTGTTAACAAGACATACATTGTCGCAGGTTACATTAAAAGACATACATAGCCACAGGTTACATTACAACACGTATGAGTTTATATAAATAAACACAGACATCTTAATGCGAGGGTCGGAAAAATCGTGTGTAAAAGATATGAAACTGTCCTATGCATAAAAAAAATCAAGCGATCATCGAGCACGGTACGTTATGTTAGTCGAAAAATTACCATTGTGAAGTGTGTGTTAAGCGATCTGCATTCAGGGTTTCGATATAATTGTCATATTCGTCACAACATAATCGTTTAGAATCACCCTGAATACAGATCGCATCAGGAAAACACAATAACATTAGACTTTGACTGTGTTGTAGATTAAGATGATGGTGTGTCAGGTGTAATGTTCAAAATATACTATAAGTGCTAGCTTGAGAGAAATTTTTTAGACCTACAAAGTTTCAAATGCCTTTTTCAATCGTCAACATGTTCATACATTCTTCGGCACGCATCGCATCGATATGACATACAAATGGAGCTCCTCGCACAAATATTTTTTTCATGTCTCCTTACATTATATGCATATGTAAATGTCTTCTAATAATAGCTGCATGGATGTCTTGATGGGAGCAAAGATCTGCTCTCAAGATTTGTAGACGAACCCTTACAATTACCTGGTAATATAAGCAGATATCGCTTGGCAGGTAGTGCAGGGAGGCCCTTACATGTTGCAAGATGTCTTTTCAAGCTGGTACAATCTCCAAACTGATATTTACACTTTTCGCATGTGAACATAATACGCTCTGGTTTATGATGACAACCAGCTTAATGCTGTCTCTGCAGTTGTTTATGTTAGAAAAGATCTTCCTGCAGTAGCTGCATAAATAACTTTCCCAAATATTTTCCATTGATGAAGAAGAGCACGTTATCCACAGCCGATGTTCACTCTTCGCAGTCTGAATAGCAACTGAGTCGGCCAGCCTATACTAAAACTAACGTATATACTGCCAGTTTAACCATAGTTTGAGATTCATGTCTATCGCCCTCACATCGCATACACCGAACTGGAGACTGACTCCTACCTTCAGGAGGAAATCAACAAGGGCGAGAGTAGACCCTAGCGCTATTTGTAAGGATGAAGAAACAACATGTGAACACACTGAGAGAAAACTAATTTGTCGCCACTCGCAATAGCAGGAAGCACGATGTCTTACACCCTTGACCGTGACCTTTGACCATTCTTTCGGACACTATCTATGCTAGGGATGAAGGGAAAAAAACATATATTATGTTTATAAATCAATCATGGGAACACATTGAGAAAATTCATTTAACTCACANTGCGAGAGTAGACCCTGGCGCTATTTGTAAGGATGAAGAAACAACATGTGAACACACTGAGATAAAACTAATTTGTCCCCACTCGCAATAGCAGGAAGCACGATGTCTTACACCCTTGACCGTGACCTTTGACCATTCTTTCGGACACTATATATGCTAGGGATGAAGGGAAAAAAACATATATTATGTTTATAAATCAATCATGGGAACACATTGAGAAAATTCATTTAACTCACACACAACAGTAGAAACCATGTAATCATCAACCATGACCTTGACATTGCGTGACGTTATCCAGGACATCGAGAACGAAAATGTGACATCCAAGTCCACTGGTGATNGCAGTAGAAACCACGTAATCAAGCAACCATGACCTTGACATTGCGTGACGTTATCCAGGACATCGAGAACGAAAATGTGACATCCAAGTCCACTGGTGATGATGCGAAATAAGCATATTCTACTGATGATGATGATGAAGTGTTTGCATCTGCAAAGCAAAAGCGTAAACGTGTTGCTGAAGATAAAGGCTACTTGAAGTTGGGACAGAATAAACGCAGGTTCGAACTTAGTACTCTGGCCCAGAGGTATCTAACAACCTACTCATCACAGAAAAACATAGATGCAGACATGTATCACGAACCTTCTGCGAAGAGTGTCGTGAAGTCTAGCTACTTATTTTCTGAAGACCCCAATGGCTTCGTCGATAGACTACGGGTGCTGGTTCCATTGCAAAGAAGTGGATATCTTTCTGTCAGTGAAGAGATAAATTCGATTATTAATGAACTCAGAGCTAAAGGCTTTATTGAATAACATTGTAACGTGGCTCGTCTGTGGAGACGGCTGGAAGTTACAACTCTGTGAGCTCAGTGCTAACAACATGAAACTCTTAAAAAAAGGCGCCAATGAAATACAGTTCAATTCCGGTTTATTTGTGCTTTACTTTTATTTATTATAAAAATGCGACAGTCACGTACGATCTTCAGATAGGCCGAGTACGAACAGGTTCACATATAAACCGAAAAAATACAGAGCAGTGCAACAGTCGTTTATTGGTTGTTCATTCAGATCTGAAAAACTTCCATCGCGACAATAACTAATGACCTCCCACACCGGCGGCGGAGAATTAAATGAGCAGGATAAAATTGCCGGTGTGGGAGCTATTTGCCACGCCCGAGGGGGCCTCGGCACTGGTTGCTTGTTGTCGACTGTTCGGCCGTTGCCAGTTATCTGTCGGAGCACTGAATGTCGGCTACTGGACGGCGACAGGCATACGAGTATTTGCCGCAGCGTACCTGTCCACTTCCCTGTCCAGAGCATTGAACGCAACCAAATATGGACATAGCGTGTGTCGCCACGCGTGCTCTTCCCACGCTATACAAACTGCATCGTAGTAAAAATAATCGAACTTCTAGAACAAAAACTGTCGACGCAGTTTGGAAAGCTTCTATCACTAATGCTGACGCTAACTGTACGACTTTCGATACCGCAACCCAGATGCCTGATAAACGAACTCCCACTGCTTTCATCTCAAATTCCGATAACAAATTACGACGGCGGTACCATCACACAACACTGGCTTGCACCCTCCACGCTATTCTACTGGAGGGGAACACGCACCACGAGTGACGCACCTAGTCGCATTTTAAGAACTCCGGTCACCCTCGAAGTACATGTGCGTATTGTTACGGTTGGGTCCCGGTGTGGAATGCCTAACTAAGCATTTACCTAAGAGCAACGCCACAGAGTTCATCAACACCAGGCCGGAACCGAATTCAGCAACGATATAACAATGGCGCGAAGACGCCTCAGAAGTGCTGGATTATCAAAACGGCAGACTGAGAGTGATTGCAGCAATCAGGGGAGAATGAACCGCACGACGCGTGGCAACAGAGGATCCGCTGAGCTAGTGCTGATCTAAGAGCATTTTACCTAAGAAGAGCGGTCAACCCGGAGGAGCTTATATATTACATGATACACAAATTTTATGCGTTTTGACTTTTTATGCAGCTAATAAAAATTTTAGTGATAGTATTTATTTGCTCTTTAAAAGAATTTAATCAGTCAAGCACTAAACCTTGTGCACATAAAATGTTTTCATTAATTTTGCCTTTTCAAGTTTAACTTATTACCACTACTCCCTACTCACTGTTCAGACGATGGCAGAAAACTGACCCAGTACTGAAGGTTTCGCACTGTAAAGTATTTTGAAACTCGAATTACCCATTATTTTGCTTGGTTTCAAGTTCTACGCTTTGCATTATAGCATTTGTATACATCATTAAAGAAAAACTGACATTCCATCCAGATTTACATTATTTATGTCCCAAGCACTCATGGTTTGTTTAGCAGTGTCACCGAATTGAGTATTGGTGTAAATATCTCTCTAATTGGTTAACTTTCTGAAAAAATTCACAGAAAACAGTTAAAGGTAATTTTTTTTTAACTGACGAGATTACAATAAATTTGTTTAATGAGTTTAAAATTATGGAAACAATTCAATATTACTTTAGTTATAGTGACCGTATATTTGAAGGACAGATTTTAGTGATCACATGTGCTTACATATTAGATGTGCGTACATCTTTACAAATAATACGAGTATTTTAGTTGTACAAATGTAAAATTAATGGCCACATAAATAAAAATTATTTTCGGATTTTACTATATTGGAAATTGTATGCTTAACTGTTTCTACAAGAATCCAGGAGTGCAGTCAGGGGTTTTCTTTTCCTTCTTATAACATTGAGTAGCATGGTCTTTTTGCTATAGCGCCAGCATTTGCTGGGATTATCCATGATGTTGCAAGCTAGATTCACATGCAACACACATCATCACCCCTGCAATAATAAAACGTCGAAAGACTCAAGCTGCTCTCTTAAAAGCCTGTCTTTCTGCCAACTTTGTTGCCTTCCTTCTTTTCCTATCCTACCTAACCCCTTCCCCCGGCAAGCCGAGCTCCACCCTGTCCTATCACCATCCTCTCCAGCCAGAGGCGAAAGAGATGGCGCAAGGAAACATCTCATCGCCGAAAGCACGAAAGAAAAACTAAAGTGACAACAATATGTTTTTATTACATAATTCTGTTTGTTAAGCCTGAATGTATGTCCGTATAGTATACGGATCCTAATAACATACATGATTTAGTTGCTAAACTGTATTATAATGTCCAACTTCCGCCAATTTTACGGTGAGCTATTTAACTTATTTATTACGTGTGTTAAAAAACACGACAACAAATACAAAGATACACCTTTCTTATTCGTTACTAAAAAAAACTTTTAAGAATGTTGCATGGTGTTCGGAAGAAATGATTTTACGTACATGCATGCACTTGTACTTAGTTTCTTACCAGCAAGGCCCCTAATGCTAACCGTCGCTCCTTCTCTTTCTAAGACCACGGTCACACAGAACACAGTCTACAATTTCACTTTAAGTCTGTTGGACTCCAAAATATTAATTATTCTATAATTGTACCAAAAAGTGTTTAAGTTGTACGCATTGTATGTCATGATGTTTTCCTCAGATAAAAAATTTTACACTTTATGTTTTTTGAATAATTCTGTTATATTGCAGCCTTTAATAACCAATGCTAACTAAGTTATACAGAAGCAAAATGTTACAACATACGGTAAACTAATGCCGTGGGCTACTGCTTGACATGTGTGAAATCACCAAATAACACATAATACATTTTTAATAAAATGCTAAAAATATGCAAACATTTCTTTACATTTAACTTTTTTTATATATATATATGGCTTGTTGGTTGGTCTGGTCGGCCTTGTTGGTTGGTCTGGTAGGCCTTGTTGGTTCGTCTGGTAGGCCTTGTTGGTCAGTTGACCTGGTAGGCTGGTATGACTTCTTGGTCTGGCCAGCCACGTCGGTTGGTCTTATCAATTGGTGTTCCCAGTTGGTCGATCCTTTTGGTTGGTATGTCCAGTTAGCCTTGATGGCTGGTTGGCCTGGTGAGTTAGTATATACGTTTGGTGTCGTCGGTTGGTATAGTCGTATGGTCTGTATGGTTGGTATATCTTATCGGTCTTGATGATTTAGATAGATATTCTAATCGGCTGGTGTTGGTGGTTTGTATGATGGTCGGTCTTGATGGACAGTATGGCTGGTTGGTCTTGTTGGTCATTTGGTAAGTACATTTGGTATGATCAGCTTGTAACGTTGGTTTGGTATGGTAAGTCTGTATGGTTGGTTGGTATGGCTGGTCGCCTTGCCATTGGTCTTGTTGGTCAGTTTCCCTGGTCGGTTGGTATGTTTATTTGGTCTGGTAGGCCTTGTCAGTCGGTTTTGTCCATTAGTCTTGTCCGTTGGTTTGTCGGCCTTGTTGGTTGGTTAGTCTGGTAAGTTGGCCTAGTTGGCCTGGTCGGTTGTTATGGGCATTTGGTATGGTCAACTGACATGGATGGTCTGTATGGTTGGTTGGTATTGATGGGGTGGGGGTCTGGTCGGTATTGATGGCTGGTTTTGTTGGTTGGTCGGTCGGTCATGACATCAGTTCGTGTGTTCGGGGCCGGTCTTATTGGGTTGAGACGAGATATTTGGGCAGCTCTTAACAACGCGGTCTTGAGAGCCGATCAGGGTGAAATGAGGTGAGAATGGAGCAGTGCCAGAATGCAAGGGCGGGGAAACGAGAGCTCCCCGAGAAAACCCACCGACTAGCGGCATCGTCCGGCACGATTCTCAATTGCGAAAATCCGTAGTGCCCCGGCAGGGGATTGAACCTGGTTCGCCTAGGTGGGAGGCGAGCATTCTAACTGCTCATCCACCATGGTCCCCTGCCGGTCTCATTGATTGGTGACCTATCAGTTTGTTGGTATGTTTGCATGTTTGTGATAACTGTGATGTTGGCTATGTTGAATATTGTTAACATAAAATATGTTGAAGTATTTTCTCTTAATTGAATTTGTAATGATATACTATGTTGGCTAACATGTTAGAGTAAATACATTGTCAATGTTTTGAGCTAACTGTGATTATAAAAGAACTTCTGGACCAATGCGGTATATCGGTGAATGAAGTGTTACCTACGATCTGAGTTTGGCGGCTCTATCGACAGTGGTTTGAAAGTGGTGGGCAACTATGTTCATGAAAGGTCCTAGACCATTGTGTTATATATCAGGCTGATTGGGTTTGTGCAGGCCTCGTATACATCAAGTTTCAAAATCTGCCTCCAATTGTTCTTAAATTATAACCCACTATGCCTATTGAAGTTCTTAGGGCCTAACATACCTGCATACTGGACTTCAATCGCCTAACCCTAATAGCTCACGAATGGAAGTATTTAATGCCTGTCAATGGTTGTAAGGCCTCACGCGTCACACGTACATTTTTGGGGGCGGATATGGAGCCTAAATACTGAATTTCAAGAGACTAGCCTTAATGGTTTCTAAATTATAACGAACTATGCCTACAGAAAGGTGGTAGCTCTGACTCACAATATGCTTATGATATGACTTGTGGTAGTATTGTCGCTACTCGTATGATGGGCTTGGTTTGGTCACATATACATACAATAATTACTTTTAAAAATACGAGTAGCATTCCTATGACCACATGACAGTCGAGCAAGTAGAGAATAGGAGAGATAACTCAGAGAAATACTTCTGTAAAGTTCCGCAATACTCTACGTACCGTTTCGGGACAAACAAAATAAAGAATTATTTTTAATCAGGTGATATTTTGATATAAATGCATATATATGTAATAATCAATTGATATAAATATAGTAATTTAAAAAACGAAAATACTTTTTTATCTCCACAACTTTCTACACATGATTTTGCCATTAGTTAAAAAAAATCGTCTTCCAATAACATTAACTTTTTTAATAAAAAATCTCGATTAATAAATTTGTTAAGAACAATTGGCAAAAAGTTTACATTTTATACGTCTTACACATTTACCGAATGATAAATGAATTTTAAAATTCCAGCTATATTAATTTTGAAATTGAAATAACGACTTAAATTAAATAAACAAAGTAAGCGAAAGGTCTACATCGCATATGTTTTACACCTAGGTGTACTGTTGACTACAAAAAGGTTTTGATATCGGACAATTAATACAGATTTTCGATTTGGTAAAATATAGGCATATAAAACAAACACGGCCGCTGACTATAGGAAATAGGCATGAGCGTATGGTTTTAGGGTGAGCGAAGAGAGAGTGAAGTTTGTAAATGAATTCGGGAATGAACGGGTTACCTAGTGTTATATGCTGTTCGCAGTTAATTGAACACATTTGAAAACCCTGCTTAAGATCAACATTATTGTTTTTTGTTTTTTTTTTCTCCCACCAAATGTCTAATTTTCACTGTCATGGCGTGTAATGAATCACGACACGCTTCGAGGCATTTTTCATACCTCGAGCTTGCATGGTTGGCCAGGTCGGTTGGCATGGACGTTCGGTTGGCCAGCTGATATGACTAGCCAGAATTGTTAGTCTGTACAGTTGGTCGGCATGGCTGGTCGATTGGTTTGGACGTTTAGTATGGCCAGTCTTCATCGTTGGTCTGTCTCGTCGGTATTTATGGTTGGTATGGTTGATCTTTTTGCGGAAACGTGAAACTGTTAGGAACCCAAGTGTCTTACTAATATGTCAATTCGTTCTATAATGTGTACAAAGCAGAAAAACACCACATTGATTTGCTATAAATTTAAAAATTACACAGGCAATGCAACTTCAAGACTTACTTGATTCGCTGCGTACCATTGTGTACTCTAGCGTGTGTGCGGTTCTTGGCAGGGATATTTTTCAAAGGTTGATTTTAGAAGCACTCTCTTAACCGTTCACCGAAATGCTTGGTGCATGACGTAAGTTGGATGTCGATAATGCAATGTTACTAGCAACAAGACACTCAAAGTTAATATGTAACGACACGCTGTAAACAAACAAGGCTGTACTTAATACCAATTTTTATAGAAGCAGACTTTAATCCATAACCAGTGACCACAATAAAATTGTTGTGTTTATGTGGACTTCTTGTGTTTTTTTTTCATGAGCAGTTCTACCTATATCCCAGTTACTGCTCACGTAAATGGAAACTTACTGTATATTTACTATAGTGCAATGCAAATATACAGTTGTTACTGATATGTGGCTTTACTTGTTGAAACAGTTCTTACTCGAGCATTTACGTAACTGACGGTTTCTTGAAACCGAGGCAGAAGCTGTGCTGCCGGATCCTATTGTCTTTTATAGCTGAGATCGTGCGAGGTGAAGCAAGCCTGTGCTACAATAATTAAATTCTTCTCTTGCAATCCACGTTATATTTGGATTGCGTGGCCAAATACGGATACAAACTTCAGGTAAGAAAAAATTTACAGTTATGCCAACAGTCACCAAATATCTTCGTCGCTATGGGACGTGGTATCTTTCAAGGTCAAGGAACAGCGAATGCTTGCAGAGAGAACGGTTATGTCGTATAGCATTTTCCGTTTTACACGCCGCCGTAACTTGAATAGGTTAAACCTAGGCCCTTCTACCTTTCGATAAACAGTGGGCAAATATCACAAAATGGTGGCTGAGACCTGTTATTTCTCGAGATAACCTGATGCCACTTTCTGCAGCCACACGTAACTGCAAAAAAATTCCAGATCGCACGCATTATCGTTACTGGTTTTGCAGCCAGTACGTGAGAACATTTCTTCAAACACGATCAAGTATTTGATATTTAAAATCTGTATCACATGTTCGGAAGTGCGTTGGCAGAAGTACGCGTAGTGTTTAGAAACTAATTTTGGTATCGGCCTGGTTAAATCGGCACAGAGAGTGGTCTCATAGGACGGTAAAATTGGCGTGTCTCGTTTATGTTCAACGCAGCTTCAGTCTACGGGATTTTGTATGTTACCTCCGCAAACAATTCAACCGGCGAGATTGTTAAATAAAAATGGGCAGATATGTGAAAAAAGAGTATGTTTTAGTTGTTCAGTGTGTTCGCGGTTTCTTCACACTTTTTGAATCGAAACATTGAAAAGTCACCGGAAGTACGACGTGTTTTGTTGTTTAGTAAATATGCCGTCTATCACAAGCGTTTTATACTCGTGTTATTTATTTTTGGTTTGACTAAACTTTGAGTTATATTATATCTATAAATTGTAATATTTAATTTATAATTCACATGAATAAAACAGGGAGAAAATAGGTGTGTTGGTAGTGCCTGGCAAGAAATAGTTCTAATGCAAAAACGTTATTACAGTGAGTGCGCACGAATGCGGTGCATTGTCCCTTTGGTGTCATTTTTCAGACTTGATTAAGTTTAGTTTGCATGAGGCGGAGGAATATCTTGGAAGCAGAACTTAAGCAGAGCTTCAGAAAAGTCGGAATTAACCGTGAATGGAGTGTAAGAAGGGATGAGTACTACAGTCAGCTGAGAGCGGTTTTTTTGTGCCATTTTAGGAACTCGTAAAGTTTTCTTTGTTAATGTTTTCTCTTTCCGAGAATTAATTTTTTTTACGGCAAAGCCGTTTTTTTTTAACACATACTATTTCACTTATTTATGTATTGTCATTTATGATCACGCTTAATTAAGTCATGGTCACCCTTTTGGTAATTCTGTACATTTAACCAGTAATATTTGTATATTTGCATCAACTTGTAATTTCAATATTTATAGGTACGAGCTTCGAGTGTGATCTGATCAGTTTAAAAGTATTTAAAATAATTTTTCTTGAAACCAAAATAATTGTGTAAAATATTGTAGTGGGAAATGTTATTTTGCTTTTCTGTAATTTTCCATTCAGTTCTTTTGTATTAATCATTATAACTCTAGAGTCTCAGAATACTTTTGTTGATTCTGATGTTGCGTTAAGCGACTTGATATCTGTGACAGTCACTGTTACTTTCCGAACGCACCCTTTCTGTTTCTTCTTCCTCGAGACTAATAATCATTATTAGTCATGTAGTTGCTCGTGTTGGGGCGTTTTGGCTGATGCGTGACCGTTTTTGAACTTTGGCGATGGCAAGACCCTTCCGGTAAACTCCTGTTTGTGAGGGAAGTCCATAATGTAATATACCTTCTTTCTATCAGTTCACATTGTGCATGTGCATGCACCAGCATTCAACGCATCAAGTCGCTCGTCCAACATGAATTAATTTTTGGAACTGTTCTGTTTGAACCTATTTTATCCTGAATAACGTGAAATTAAAAAAAGGTTTGTTTCAAATAACCTTGTCAAAGTAACTAAGTAACTGACCATTGTTTATCTTCTGCATTGGGATCCCAGTCATTAAAACTATGGAATCACTTATCAAAATTTAAAAATTATTAAAATTGCAGCTTAAAAAAATTGAAAAACATTTTAAAGTATGTTGAAATTGTGATATTACGTTGTCCTGTTATTTTTTTTGATGAGATATAAAGTCGTTGGTCATTATTATTAAATATTTATTATTTGAGGAAAATTTTGTAATTTAATTACCCTTATTTCCAAATTATATACGTATATAATTTGGAAATAAGGGTTTTAAAATTACACATATATATATTACAAATATATATATAATTTGGAAGTAAGGGTTATTCAATTTTATTTATTTTCTGAATTAAGAAATTTACGCCAACTTAAGAAAATAGTTACTGAACCAAAAATGTGTAACTTAATATATATTATAATTTTTTCTAATGTTTGTGGAAAGAGTTTTAGTGTGCATCACTGAACCAGTATGAACTAAAACTGCTAATTAACTACAAATTGCTACCGTTTATCTGATTTTCATAACATTTCAAGATATTAATATTTATATATTAATATCGTGTAGATATATATAATATATATATATATTAATATCGTGCATAATTCGTAAAACAAATTGGCCAATCAGTTTCCATGCGTTCGTTTGTAAAAGTTATATATATATTTAAAATTATTGTAAAAGTTATATATATATATATATATATATATATATATATACACACAAACAAACGCATGAAAACTGATTGGCTAATTTTTTTAAGAATTATGCAAACAAAAAAGTTTTGACATTTGCATTTTTAAACGTTGTTAACAACCCCCGAATCAAAGATTTACTTATTAAGTATTTTATAGGAACCGTAATATACTTCGTCATTCCGTTTCGGAGCACTTTTCTTTCATTTTATCAACTGGTATACAAACATTTTTCAAAATATTATTTTTAAAATAAGTGCAATATTTTTATTGCCATGTACAGTATATCTATAGCCAGTAGTAAGCCTTCAGCAGCCTGTGAAATTGGCGTAGTTACAAGAAATAATCATTTACATCGTGTTGTCGGAAGCTAACTGCAGTTGCATGCAACGAAACAAACGTTCTCTCATTCTGCACGGAAGTGCTTCTTTTGCGAACTTAAATGTACGGATAAACGTCTCGCCAACAACGCGGTCTTTGGAAACAGAGTTAGTTGCAGGGAAGTAACTGGACCCACGCACTAAGAGGAAGATTTAGTTGCACACACCAAATAAATCTGTTTGAAAAGTACTTTTTTTCAATGAAAAATATTTAGTTCACTCAATTAATCTGCTGTTGCTCCAAACATCTGCTTCCGATCCTTTGAACCAAATAAATCATTTAAAAATAATTTGTTGTGCCGTAAAACTATTTAGTTGTTCCAACATAATCTGCCGGATGTTCACCAAACTTCGAAGGATGATGGAGAAGCCCAAAACAAATAGGTTATGTTTATCAACCATGTGGCGGATACTCATACTGAGTGTGTACTGAGCATGCGCAGGTAAAGTACGAGAGTCGAGTAAGTAAGTGGGTGTAATTGACAATAAAACAATGTTTCACGTTGGGGATTACTTTATTAGCAAAATAACCTTACAGTAAATGATCAATGTGACCACCATTAAACTTATTGCGGTGTCGGTTGCATCATAGTAGAGTCCCGTGTTCGCTAAACAAATGTGGTGGGTGTCCTGTATGATTGCGGTCTCTGCATGAATTCGGGCAACAAGTTCCATCTTCGAGTCAAACAGGAGTCGAATACACTAAGGCTTCCATGTATCCCCACAGGAAGGAGTCCAATGGGGTGAGGTCAGGGGATCTTGCAGGCCAACTTACAGGTTCTCCGCGGCCAACTGCTGGTGAT
Organism: Clitarchus hookeri; assembly: GCA_002778355.1. Classification (NCBI taxonomy): domain Eukaryota; kingdom Metazoa; phylum Arthropoda; class Insecta; order Phasmatodea; family Phasmatidae; genus Clitarchus; species Clitarchus hookeri. The sequence continues at coordinate 308,864 of NQII01001452.1, forward strand.
TACTGCACGAGCGGGTTCTGCAAAGTGAGCTGAAGCCCCACCATGACACCACATCGTCTCTCGGATACGCCGACGTACTTCCTCCAATAATGTCAGCAGGTGAACTTGAAAGAACAGTCTGTACATCGACCAAGTGAGGCGAGGATGCAACATTCAACGTCCAATAAAGTAGTCGCCCACGACACCTGCCCAAAAGTTCATCGCAAAACGTCTCTGATGGCTCCGCATAAATGAACGACGTGAAAGTTTTGTGCATTGAACATACCGTCCCGAGTAAATTGAGCCTCATCTGTAAACAGCACACATTCCGGAAACCACGGGTCTTCGTTAGCCTGTTGCAGAAACCGGCGTACAAACTCCAAACGTGGTAGGTAGTCATCTGGTGCCATTATCTGTACAGACGCAGGATGGAAAGGATGAAGCAGCTGTTCACGCAACACCATTCACACTACATTATGGTGGGCAACGAGATCCATGGCAATTGCTCGTGTACTTGTTGCGGGATTATTCACAGTGCGTGACAACACTTCTTACTCTAGGTGAGGTGCACGCACCGTCCGTGATCGTAATTCATTAGGATTACTTACCATCAATGCGTCGGTGTCTCCCAGTCGATCGTGGATTGCAGTAAATGTTTCTCAATGAGGACATCTGCGTCAAGGGAATCGTTCGTGTTACATTATCTGTGCTCTTCGACTGTTGCCTGTAGCCGCGCCGCACACAAAGTGCGAGTCTCGCAGTTTTCTCCAAGTGTAGCGCACCATGATGTTACAACCATGGTAACTCAAGCTACTAGTGTTGAACAGTGTTTACCAAAACAAGACGTATATGTCTAACAGTATGTACTGGGCATGCGCAGGTACACTCCGAGAGTATGACATCACAACTACGTCATTAAAATCAGCATGCACTGTAATTTATTTGTAAACAGATTGTTGTAAATGGCCATACCATGGCCATACTGGTTACCGTCTGATCACTGTAGTTCCGCAACATCCATTAACTACCTCGACCCCCTTACTTTACCTGCGCATACTCAGTACACATTCAGTATGAGTATCCGTCACATGGTTGATAAACATAACCTATTTGTTGTGGTCTTCTCCGTCATCTCTAGAAGTTTGGTAATGGCATTTTTGAAAATTCGATATTTTATTTAGTACAAACAACTACACTTAAGAGCCAAAAAAAAAAATTGTTCACCTGCCTAATATCGTGTAGGGCCACCGCGAGCACGCAGAAGTGCCGCAAGACGACGTGGCGTGGACTCGACTAATGTCTGAAGGTATGCAGGAAGCAATTCACANAGACAGGCCCCAAATCCATAGGAGTGTGAGGCGGTGGAGATCTATTCTGAACATCACGTGGCAAGGCATCCCAGATATGCTCAATAATGTTCATGTCTGGTGATTTAGGTGGCCAATGGAAGTGTCTAAAGTCAGAAGAATGTTCCTACAGCCACTCGGTAGTAATTCTCGACGTGTGGGGTGTCGTATTGCCCTGCTGGAATTGTCCACGTCCGTCGGAATGCACAATGGACATGAATAGGTGCAGGTGATCGGACAGGATGCTTATGTATCTGTCACCTGTCAGAGTCACCTGTCAGATACCTAGACGTATCAGGGGTCCCATTTCACGCCAACTGCACACGCCCCATACCATGACAAAGCCTCCACCAGTTTGAACAGTCCCCTGTTGACATGTAGGGTCCCTGGATTCACGAGGATGTCTCCATACCCGTACACGTCCATCCACCCGATACAATTGGAAACGAAACTCGTCAGACCAGGCAACGTGTTTCCAGTCATCAACAGCTCAATGGCGTTGTTGGTGGGCCCAGGCGAGGTGTAAAGCTTTGTGTCGTGCAGTCAACAACGGTTCACGAGTGGGTTTTCGGCTCCGAAAGCCCATATCAATGATGATCCGTTGAATAGTTCGCAAGCTGGCACTTGTTGATGCCCCCGCATTGAAATCTGCACCAATTTGAGAAAGGGTTGCACGTCTGTCACGTTTAATGATTCTCGTCAGTCGTCGTTTGTCCCGTTCTTTCACGATCTTTTTCCGGCCGCAGCGATGTCGAAGATGTGATGTTTTACCGGATTCCCGATATTCACGGTACACTCGTGAAATGGATCTTACGCAAAAATCCAAATTTTATCGCTACCTCGGAGATGCTATGTCCCATCTCTCGTGCACCGACTATAACACCACGTTCAAACTCACTTAAATCTTGATAACCTGCCATTGTAGCAGCAGTAACCGATCTAGCAACTTTTCCAGACGCTTGTTTTCTTATATAGGCGCTGCCGACCGCATCACGTCACTCTGATTGATTCCATACCTCCGTTATTCGCATACGCACGCCTATACCAGTTTTTTTTTTGGCTCTCCAGTGTATTTTACAAGTACGTTGAATTAATCGTTTTGGTTACCGTAAACATCATAAACTGCACCGTTTCGCTTGGTGTGTAAGTGAAAAAATACCGTAGAATATCAAAGGTGATATTGTGAATATAAGACATTCTTTAGTTTTGCAGAATACGTCAGTTGTGGTACTGTTTTTTCTTTGATAGCCAATCAGCACCCGGTAACCTTTTCGCCAGCTGGCAGCCCAGCCAATAGGGAGTCTTTTGCAGCATGCACGAGCCAGTAAGACAAGAGGCCTCGTTCCCAAAGCCCCTCGCAACCAATCATAGAATGGGTACGTTCATATCTAAGGTTCCGGCACGCTATTTCGCCTCTGTGTATTTATCTACTCTGTGGTCACGCCGTGTTGCTGGCTAATGAGGCTATATAGCTTGCACCTTCTGCTGGAATTGGGTTTGGTGGTGGTGGGGGCGTAGAATGAAACAATTTAGCTTCTGTATACGCGGTTATTATGTACCAACGTGTACGCTGTGCGTAAAGAGCACTAGGATTCAGTAAACTGATGAATACTCGAGTAACAATACAAAACACGTAATTCTTCGATAGAGAACGGCGCCTCCACGCAAATAAACACCTTTCTCTTTCTTCCCAACGTTGGAGTAGTTTCTGTGGGTCACGTAGCACTCACTGCATACGTGGTAGGGAAAACCTCAAGCCGGCTGTTTTAGCGTTGGTTCATCTTAATTTTTGCTTAAATTGGGGTATGAATACCTTGCCTTTATACTTTACAGCCAGAAGGGGGCGGCGTCTGAGGAACCTAATTAAGCTTTTTTTTTTTTTAACGGTACACCTATACACACCAACAGACTGCTCTACCCTACGCGTGTTCTAATTTTACGTAATATAATAAGCTATTGTTACTACACATGTGGTTAAATTTGAGATAGCCATTTAATACCTTCCCGGCGAATGTTTCCTTAGTTCTCTGCGAGTAATATACGCTTCCTTATGTTTCCTGTATAGGTTATGTTGCTTTGATAATAACAGCCACATTGTTCCACTTAACTCCGTGACTGAAATATGACTTCTTTGATATACCACACCCTTTCTGTCTCATATTGCATTGCGATCAACTTTTCATGTGTATTAGTCCTAGTGTATTTATTTTACTTTTAATGTGTTCTTTAATTTATATATTTATGTTGTATTAATTTTTATTTCCTATTCGCTGATAATATGAATCATATCTACATTTCTAATTCTTTATAAATGAAATTTTTGTTACCAATTTTTAGCTATTTGCAATGGCAGTTTTGGTTCTGGTTCAGGTTTTCTTTCCAAATAGTTGCACAATACGTTGGCTATTCTCGACGCCACTGTATCAGGTGACGGCAATGTGGAGGGGGTAGAAAGTGTGCTCACTGATCTTCTTACCTGGATTGTGTTGAGTAATAGTTTAACACGAGCCAGGCTGTTAAACGTAGTATTACTTCATTCTAGCATCATTTTACGCATTTATACGTTCCAGACATTTTACACTGTAAAACAAACATTTGCCCGGACAAACACGACACGCGACAGTCATATTTAGTACTAGCGAACCGACCCGGCTTCGCCCGGGTACAANCATTTGCCCGGACAAACACGACACGCGACAGTCATATTTAGTACTAGCGAACCGACCCGGCTTCGCCCGGGTACAAAAGAGTTTTACAGTGATACACTAATAAATAAATTGGGAAAAGACAATTCATTTATGTGAAAACGGAATTATAAAATTATACTATGTTGACCTAGGTTTTTAACTGATTACGGCAACCCAAAAGGAAGGAAATAATTTTTACCCGATAGCCAAGAAGTAGGGTAGTGTTTTTGCAGTGTATAAGTGCAACCATCGCGTAGTTACCGCATTTCCGCTTTCCAGCACCGATGTATGAATATCAAAAAGTGAGTTTNACTATGTTGACCTAGGTTTTTAACTGATTACGGCAACCCAAAAGGAAGGAAATAATTTTTACCCGATAGCCAAGAAGTAGGGTAGTGTTTTTGCAGTGTATAAGTGCAACCATCGCGTAGTTACCGCATTTCCGCTTTCCAGCACCGATGTATGAATATCAAAAAGTGAGTTTCATCAAGTTGTAGTTTTAGAAATAAGTGTACCTAGCTACTACTTTTTGCGCTTGGCTGAGGGATCTTAATCGATCACCAAAGTTAAACAACGTTCCCAGCGGCACACATTTGGATGGGTGGACCGTTTAGTGGCATAACATCTGAGCACTTCCGGGCTTCGGAGGGCACGTTAAATATTCGGTCCCGGTTGTTATCGATTGATAGCATCGTTAAGCCATTTCAGAGGTCCTTGGGCGGCCTGGTAAACTCTGACACCAGAGGAAAAAATATATTTCGATCACGTTCCCAGCCGTTGCAGAATTATGTTTTGTTGTTATTCCACAGGAACCGTACAATTTTCCGGGATAAAAAGTATCATATGTCCTATTCCAGGACCTAAAGTACCT